>SAYR01068178.1:255240-339629 GCA_004382745.1 Argopecten irradians irradians
ATCTAGCTTATTGGCGGAAGTTACATAACCAGCCGGAAGCCTATCTGGCCACGCCCACTTTGATCATGGCGATCTGTCTGGAGGCGATGTTGGTGTGTCCGCTCATGTAGGGCCCACGGAAGTGCCGGTGTTCACGCCAACTTACACAACGGACACCTAAGCGGCCGGGGGGGGGTTCGAATGGCCTTTGGGTTGTGATTTGGAGTATTGCGCATGCGAAGGGACATGTGGACATACCACAATCTGGACTTTAGTGGGAGTGAAGCGCGAGGAAGTGGACTGGTTGGTGGGTTTAAGGAGACAAAGCGACACTAGATATTCGACCATAACGGTCACACGACCAGGAGGCGTCCAAGGGCACACTTGTCGGACGGAGAGAGCAGTGTAGTCCGAAATGTGTATTTGTTGTCTATTTAAGATTGAATTGATAGATGTCAAATGACTCAGAACTACTTATACATGCTCGTTAAAATGTATAACACAAAACGGCTAAGATGTTTGCATACGTAGGTAATATAAAAGAAATTTTGCATGATATTGGAGCATGATGACATTTCAACCAAGACTTAATAAATTTCCAATAAGAAAAACTATCTATAGAGGAAATATATTGTTTCCTCCGATTTGCATAATAACCATTGTTCTAATAACTTTTCTGTGTTTATATCAGATGTATCGAGCATCGACGATTCTTCACCGATCCATTTGGCGGAAGTGTCGATAGTTCAGCTTAAGGGGACGGTACATCTAGCTATGGCGGAAGTGTACATACACCAGCCGGAAGTGTATCTGGCCACGCCCCACTTTGATCATGGCGATCTGTCTGGAGGCAGATTTTGGTGTTTCCGTCATGTAGGGGCCATCGGAAGTGCCGGTGGTCCACGCCAACTACGATCACGGACACCTGAGCGGCGGGGTTGATGCTGGCGTGCATCTTGGAGGTATTGCGCATGCGGGAGGACATGTGGACATTGATCCACAATCTGGACGTGAGTGGAGGAAGTGAGGCGCGGGAGTGGATGTTGGAGGGTTAAGGAGAAGCGGACACTACGACACTATATTCGACCATAACGGACACACGACAGGAGGGGTCCAGGGCACGCTTGTCGGACGGAGAGGTCAGTAGAAGTCCTGAACTGAATTGTTGTTGTAACTTCTGTTTTTATTTTTATGTGCGTTTAGCTGTACATAACACTGATTTGCCGAGAACAGCCAAGCGTTGGATTAATAAAAACTTAAGGAACAAAATCTTAATATTTCATGATTAAGAATATTTCAGGAATTCGCATGATTACACAAGTAAATGTTGTCCTCAAGCACGACAATAAAAAAGGAATGTAAGCAAACTGCAGTGAAGATATGTTTTACATTGTATGTTGAAGATATTGGTTAAAGCATATTTGTCCTGTTTTAGATAAATCCGCCCAGCATCGACGATTCTTCAAAGATTCAAATTGGTGGAAGTGTCGTAGTTCAGCTAAAGGGACCGGTACATCTAGCTATGGCGGAAGTGTACATACACCAGCCGGAAGCCTATCTGGTCACGCCCCACTTTGATTCATGGCGATCTGTCTGGAGGCGATGTTGGTGTGTCCGCTCATGTAGGGGCCATCGGAAGTGCCGGTGTTTCACGCCAACTACGATCACGGACACCTAAGCGGCGGGGTCGATGCTGGTGTGGATTTTGGAGGTATTGCGCATGCGGGAGGACATGTGGACATTGACCACAATCTGGACTTTAGTGGAGGAGTGAGCGCGGGAGTGGATGTTGGTGGGTTTAAGGAGACAGCGACACTAGATATCGACCATAACGTCACACGACAGGAGGCGTCCAAGGCACACTTGTCGGACGGAGAGGTCAGTGTAGTCCGAAATGTGTATGTTGTCTATTTAAGATTGAATTGTAATTCAAATGACTCAGAACTACTATACATGCTCGTTTAAAATGTATAACACAAAAAACGGCTAAGATGTTTGCATACGTAGGTAATATAAAAGAAATTTTGCATGATATTGGAGCATGATGACATTTCAACCATGACTTAATAAATGACAATAAGAAAAGACTATCTATAGAGGAATATATTGTTTCCTCCGTTTGCATAATAACCACATTGTTCTAATAACTTTTCTGTGTTTATATCAGATGTATCCGCCCAGCATCGACGATTCTTCACCGATTCATTTGGCGGAAGTGTCGATAGTTCAGCTAAAGGGGACGGTACATCCAGCTATGGCGGGAGTGTACATACACCAGCCGGAAGGTACTCTGGCCACGCCCACTTTGATCATGGCGATCTGTCTGGAGGAGATTTTGGTGTTTTCCGGTCATGTTAGGGGCCATCGGAAGTGCCCGGTGTCCACGCCAACTACGATCACGGACACCTGAGCGGCGGGGTTGATGCTGGCGTGGATCTTGGAGGTATTGCGCCATGCGGGAGGACAATGTGACATTGATCACAATCTGGACGTGAGTGGAGGAGTGAGCGCGGGAGTGGATGTTGGAGGGTTTAAGGAGACAGCGACACTAGATATCGACCATAACGGACACACGACAGAGGGGTCCAGGGCACGCTTGTCGGACGGAGAGGTCAGTAGAAGTCCTGAACTGAAATTTGTGTTGAAACTTCTGTTTTTTATTTCATGTGCGTTTAGCTAACATAACACTGATTTGCCGAGAACAGCCAAGCGTTGGATTAATAAAAAACTTAAGGAACAAAATCTTAATATTTTCATGATTAAGAATATTTCAGGAATCGCCATGATTACACAAGTAAATGTTGTCCTCAAGCACGACAATAAAAAGGAATGTAAGCAAACTGCAGTGAAGATATGTTTTACATTGTATGTTGAAGATATTGGGTTAAAGGCATATTTGTCCTGTTTTAGATAAATCCGCCCAGCATCGACGATTCTTCACAGATTCATTTGGTGGAAGTGTCGATAGTTCAGCCTAAAGGGGACAGGTACATCTAGCTATGGCGGAAGTGTACATACACCAGCCGGAAGCCTATCTGGTCACGCCCACTTTGATCATGGCGATCTGTCTGGAGGCGATGTTGGTGTGTCCGCTCATGTAGGGCCATCGGAAGTGCCGGTGTTCACGCCAACTACGATCACGGACACCTAACGGCGGGGTCGATGCTGGTGTGGATTTTGAGGTATTGCGCATGCGGGAGGACATGTGACATTGACCACAATCTGGACTTTAGTGGAGGAGTGAGCGCGCGGAGTGGATGTTGGTGGGGTTTAAGGAGACAGCGACACTAGATATCGACCATAACGGTCAAACGACAGGAGGCGTCCAAGGCACCACTTGTCGGACGGGAAGGTCAGTGTAGTCCGAAATGTGTATGTTGTCTATTTAAGATTGAATTGTAATTCAAATGACTCAGAACTACTATACATGCTCGTTAAAATGTATAACACAAAAACGGCTAAGATGTTTGCATACGTAGGTAATATAAAAGAAATTTTGCATGATATTGGAGCATGATGACATTTCAACCATGACTTAATAAATGACAATAAGAAAAGACTATCTATAGAGAATATATTTGTTTCTCCTGTTGCATAATAAACCACATTGTTCTAATAACTTTTCTGTGTTTATATCAGATGTATCCGCCCAGCATCGACGATTCTTCACCGATTCATTTGGCGGAAGTGTCGATAGTTCAGCTAAAGGGACGGTACATCCAGCTATGGCGGAGTGTACATACACCAGCCGCGAAGTGTATCTGGCCACGCCCACTTTGATCATGGCGATCTGTCTGGAGGAGATTTTGGTGTTTACGTCATGTAGAGGCCATCGGAAGTGCCGGTGTCCACGCCAACTACGATCACGGACACCTGAGCGGCGGGGTTGATGCTGGCGTGGATCTTGGAGGTATTGCGCATGCGGTGAGGACATTATGGACATTGATCACAATCTGGACGTGAGTGGAGGAGTGAGCGCGGGAGTGGATGTTGGAGGGTTTAAGGAGACAGCGACACTAGATATCGACCCATAACGGACCACACGACAGGAGGGGTCCAGGGCACGCTTGTCGACGGAGAGGTTCAGTAGAAGTCCTGAACTGAAATTTGTGTTGGAAACTTCTGTTTTTATTTTCCCCCCCCCCCCCCAACAACTTAGTCACATCATGTAGCTGTTGTAGAACTTCTCACTAAGTGACACAACACAAATTTGAAGCTGAACCAAACCTTATTGTACAAACGTGAAGTTGTACAGGATTGTAAAGTTCTATTACATAATATATAGTATTTCTAGATGAAACTTACTTGTTTCCTGGGAAGTGTTACAGAAATACCATTTGAGTGGATACACTGAATTCCAGATACTCTAGTTGCTGCGAAAATAAAAATCCAAATGTTATATCGATGACCACGATCATCGCAGTTATTCCTTCCATTCGATAGAATTTCAGACTATAAGACACATTATCTGTAGTAAATGATAGAATACGTAAAGTATTAAGATACAGTTTTAATATTATGTATACCGCATACACTTCTTACAGAGTGGAAACTTTGAAATATAACAATCCAATACAAAATCAACCCAAACTATCCAAAAAAGTACATGAACAAATGTCTTACCTCCTTCAACATGGGAGTTAACGTAGCATATACATGTTGGCTGTCGGGAATATCCTATGACTGTAGTTACTAGTACCAAAGCTATGGTACTATATTCAATACCTTTCATGATGCTGTATATGTGTTCTTTGTGCAATGTTATGATACAACTGGGGCATGATCACTGCTTATATAGAAAGTATCATACCGCGGAATTTCACAATGACAAAGGTAAGTTAAAAACAACCGATGTTCATTTTCTCAAGGATCTATAATGTTTACGCTTTCTACGTCAAATTCCGTGAAGACATTGCTGAACGGCGATAAGGACCATGACAACGTGCATTGGTGCAAGTGTCAGGTACATTGTAAGTCAGAATGTCGAATTATACTCAGAGTGACTTGCCATATTCTGTTCAGGTATTACACATGTGATAATCGCATTAGACTATTGATATTTCAACAATGGTAACAGTAGCAGTCTATATATATATTTATTATCGCAGAATACAAAAAGTCGCAATGCTGAAAAATCGAGTTATCATATACATCTGTTTCGTGCAGTTTATAGCGAAACATTTGCATTCGCGCTCGATCTCTACGCGAAAATGTGTATCTCATTCTCGTAGAAATTAAATTGCCGTAATACGTGTAATACTTCTGGATGCTAAATGATGCGGAAAATAAATTATAGCAAAATAAATCTTGGCTAGAAGAAATATTATTTTAAAAAATATTGACCTATCCGTTTTTTTCTTTGCTATATAACCATTTAAACTGAGAAATCGATAACACTTGTGTAAACACAGTCGGTTTTCGAGCAAGAATACATACAGAGGAACACTGAGTTCCGCAAGTAGTGTTAAAGTGCATCATTTGGCCTATTGTTTCTGTACTTTAAATTCGAATATAAAGAGAATGTTAAATAATAATTCTGAAAATAAAATGTTTGAGAAATAAGGCATCAATTGAATGAAAATGGTAGTGTTATTGTTGAGCTATAGTTTGTGTACTTTCTGAACTTGACAAAATTTCTCGCCAAATTGGAGCCAGCTGTTCCGGGATTCTATCAATTGACTGGCTGTTACAAATATAAGAAATTATTTCAATGTTTTATTGTTTACTGACGCGATTAAAGCTTCATGTGGAAATATCTGTCCAACAAATGCAGTTGACCCACTAGTAAACAACAAAACATTAAAATTATTCTTTAATACAAAACATGACATAATGGAACTGGACTGTGGGGACTTTATTCAGTTTTACATCTCTCTTACCAAGTGCGTTGTTCAAGAGTAAGGCATTTGGTACGTCAGAGTGACCTAGTTAAACAATTTAAAGCTATATTTACTTTTCGCAAGAAAATGTTAATCAGATATGAAAACCTTCAATGTTCATTACATTATTTCCTCTTTTATTATGGATCTCTCTAAAAACGACAATTAAATATAGCATTGTATTAGTAGGAATGACAGATACTACCAGATAACATTTTCTAACTAACTTAATGATTTCTTTATTATTCATTTAGTTTGTGTTTTATCTTAAGCCTGTAATTGAATAGTGACGCAGGATCTTGTGGACACTGCAAAATATTGCAAAGGTTTAAATTTTGATGTAATTATATCCATGGAGACAGCAGTATTTCTCGGTGAGAAATCGACAAAATAAAGATCACCTTTCTTAAAGGTAATTGTTATCCAGACGGACAGTTCTCGGAATAACCACTATTGTATACTATTTAGTACATGTGTGTTTATCTATCTAGGACATAACTTCCTTGTTTCCTATCTAGTTACCTACTTTTCAAAGACGTCAATACATTCGACATTCTAGGAATACCACTGACGTAAATTATAAACAATGTGATCAGCGAATCTGTTGTTGACATGACGTCATAGCAAGACTGCACCATACTATATCTTTGGAAAGGAGGAGTGTCAATTTGGGCCCTCTGGTGGCCATGAACGGTAAGCATTATTTTTTGTTTACAGATACCCGGGGGATAGGACATCATGATATGACATATGATTAAGGTCAGGTCGAAGTCCCTTGTGAGTTATTGGGGTTAAACAGGAGGGTCAGTTTTCGGTTTTGTCAAATTTATTTGGAACCAAATGATATTTTTGAATGATTTTACATTAATAATAATGCATTTATATGTTGAAAATATGACATTTTGGAAAATGTAACTTAGTGTAAAAATATAAGTCACAGCGAACTAATATTGTAAAATGACCATTTTGTAAGAATACAGTTCATCTGGTGCCATAATTTACCAGAAAAAGATGTCTTCAAACTTTAAATACGTACACAGTGGTCCGAAATTATTTCTAAGAAGCATATACAACTCGACATGCATATTTTTGGAAATATGTTGATATTTCTAACCTTTCTAAACTTTAGATAAATGTTTTATTGTATATTGTGCTCTTTCAAGCCTGTCTATATAGATATCCCTTAGATAATCCTTCTTCGGGTATATTGTGATTAGCGAAAACAAAGACTATATCACTTGTTTTCACGACTCTACTAACAATGCACAGCATTGATTTCATGCATAATAAACAGAGGGATCTTGCTGCCTACCAAAGATTGATCTATGTCTGACAAATGTGTACTTTTCAAACTTCAACTTTCAATATCTAAGATGACTGCCTGGTGCCCATCTTATTGATCGATCGGTCACAAAACGCAATATGCACGACCAAGACTATAGAGTAACAAACATATGAAATGTGAGAATGATCACTTCAATACTTTCTGAGAAATAGCGATAACAATCTTCAACTATCAAACCCCAAGATGGCTACCTGGTTGTCATATTGTTGACCGGTGTGTCCCAAAACACAATATGCAAAACTAGGACCCTAGGGGAACCTACATATGAAATTTGAGAATGATCCATTCAATTCTTTCTGGGAAAAAACGATAATAAACTTTAAGTATCAAAATCATAGATGGCTAACTCGCGACTATCTTGTAGACCTGTCTGTCCCAAAATGCAATATGCACAACTAGGGACCTAGGGAAACCTACATATGAAATTTGAAAATGATCTATTCAGCACTTTCTAAGAAACAGCGATAACAAGAATTGTTAACGGACGGAAGGACAGACCACGGACAAAAAGGAATTTGAATAGCCCACCATCCTATGATTGCTAATAAATATGATAAACGTTGTAGTATACCAATTGTTACATTTGGACAGAAAACAAGTACTGTAACAGGAGCCGATATTGTTAAACTAGTTATTCCTAAAAGTTCATGCTTTTATATATTTTAATGTCATGTAAAAACTTGACATGGCAAAAACAGTGAATGATTAGTTGGGAGTGAATGTATTGTTGATGTTGGTGTTTTTGTCAAAATGGAAGTGTTGCTTTTGATTGGTTTTTTGTCGTTGGCTATGTTAACATATATAGGGGTTTTTGATCGGAGCATTGTGTCATTTGTAAACTTAATTGCTTCTCCGTTACTACATTTTGCGACCCCCATTCCAAAACCAGTTCGCGATAAAGCTTTAAGTAAGATATTAAGTCCCAAAGATACTGTCGCGACCTTACTTTTATCTCGAAATTCGTAAAAGTAAATCACACACAAAAGGAAATCTGTTTATTCCAGTTTTAATAGTAAAAGGTAGTGGTATATTTGGTATTACTTATTTGATGGTGTTGCCCCTCCTGTTGGTGGTTCAGTGGTTATGTATTCTGTGATGGTGGTAGTGTTGTTTTCAGTGATTGACTCTAATGGTAGTTTACTTTCAATAAGGGTAGTTACGATATTCGGCCGTTCAAATGACTGTTCCATCCTTGACAATAACGAAAGATTAATTCATTATAGATGCTAAATCCCTTGATATGTCAACATAAAATTGTAACAAAATATAAATATAAGCGCACTTCATTAAATTTACCTTTGCCCAGTTTGCATTCTTATTGCTCATGAATGGCAACTAAAAGCAGTTCAATGCTTCAGGCAATTGGTTTTTATTTAAACCTATTTTTCGCTCGGGATCTACTTGTAAGAATAAGTGTTTGAGTTACACTGGCGCTAGACAAGCCATTTTGAAGTGTCTGTCCTTGGTATGTGACGTTAAGAACGTCGGTTTACACAGTTTAAGGGCCGGTGGAGCTACCATCGCCGCAATTAACGGCGTTAATGACAGGTGTTTTAAGTGATAAGGTCGTTGGAAAAGTGAAGCTTGTAAGGAGGGTATGTTGCCGATTCTTTACAGTCGCGTTTGAATGTTACACAGAAGCTTGATTTGCAATTGTTCGTTATGTTTTAACTATCATTTTTTACAGATAGACACGTTAGTTATTCGTAGTTTTCTCGTGACGTCACATCTGTACCCATAATTCTATCGGCCGCCATCTTGTAGGTCAACATAGCTGTTATGAATATCCATCGGTACATGACCTGAATTAGCGTATCAATTCAACCATGATGAATGTTTGTGTTGTCTACGGCTGCCATAATCGGTCTTCCAAGGAAGTTAAGCGATCGTTTCATGCGATACCAGCGGTTTTAACGACACAGGGCGAGAAAACAGATGCATGTCGTTTTCCTTTTTTTGTCGCGTAACCCGTGTTTTCCCTTTCTTTGTCATTTCTAGTACACTTACACGCTAATATGACAAATTGATAATTGCGTTGTAGTTGTATTTTTGGAAGGAGTGCAGTGAAGACTTAAAAAAAATGTTGAGTGTAAAAACACCTATTACATGTACCACCCATCTGGAGGACAAAAAAAAACCCGACAGACATCGCATGTTACACTCGCAACGTTAAATCTTGACAGTATGCAGCGAAATATGTAAATAGTAAATAGTAAATAGTACATGTACATTGATAACCACTCAGTGGCGTAGGAAGATAAAACGTAAAGGGGGGCAAATGTCCTCAATATTTCGTACCCCTCCCCCTCGCACGCCCCGCACCCACAGGAGATAATTGATATGCTTTTTTTCATATATTATTACATATAATCCTTGAGTTTGGGGGGTCCGTGGTATACCCTGGAAAAATATTATTCAAAATGACTGAGATGAGCTTTACATTGTATTTTGGTGATTTTGCTAGAGGCGAAGGCGCGAAATTTGGGTGGGGGGGGTCTCCCACGGGGAAAAAATTGTACTATTTAGAATGGCATAGATGAGTTTTACGACGCATTTTTTTGAATTTGCGAGCACCGAAGGCGTGAGCTTTTGTTGTTAGGGAGGTCCGGGGGTATTCCCCGTGAAATTCTTTTTTAGAATAGCTGAGATGAGTTTTACGATGCATTTTGGTAAATTTGAGAGGCCCGGGGGTCTGCCCCGGGAAAAATAAGATTTAGAATAGCTGAGATGAATTTTACAATGCATTTTGGTGATTTTAAAGCGTTCTTAACACGGTAATTTTTCGATTTAGTGTTTCCTGCATTTGGAAATGATAATTGTGAGTGTTGTCATACCATTATGCAATCCTTGAGCTCGATCTGAACATGCCGGATTCACACCATCGGCATATTGTTGTGTAACTCAAAATGATAATGAATTGATTGTCTTGCTAAGACGTATTAACAAATTAATCTTTTAAGAAGCATTTTTTGAAATAGTATAATCCATTGATGGACATTTTTAGTCTAGTTCGTGTGTATTGAATTTTCATTATTAAAGGTTTGAACATTACGTGCTTGAACGTTTTAGGAAACACGCCGCGCAGCGGAAAATTTTCTAAATTGAAGTTCAAAAATGTGCAGAAGGACCCTTTTTTCTGTCAAATGTGCATTTTTAGACATGTTTCCGGGGGGGGGGCTATTACCCCCTACCCCTTTCCTTTTTCTAATCTATATAAATGACATAACTGATAGTAAAACAATTCATAAAAGACTATTTGCAGATGATACCTCTCTTTTTAAGGTTAAGGACATCTCTCCTTTATATACAGCAAATAGTTTATCTGAGGACCTTGAAAATATAGATAAATGGTCTAAAAAGTGGGATATTAAATTCAACCCAGATAAAACAGAATCGCTTACTTTCAGTGGCAAAAGAAACATTATTTGTCCAGCTGTCTTATTCCAAAATGAGGTTATCAAAAATGTCAAAAACCACAAACATCTAGGCTTATTTCTTTTTGAGGATGGTAAATGGCACCATCATATTCACTACATCTACAAAAAAGCTTGTAATCGTATAAACCTTTTAAAAACTGTTAAATATAAATTGAGTCGAAAATCTCAAACTAATATTTATGTTTCATATATAAGACCAATATTAGAATATGGTGATATCTTGTTTAATAATTGTACACAACAGGAACCATAACTTCTTGAATCTATTCAATTAGCGGCTGCCCGAATTATCACTGGACTGCGTAAGGTTACATCTCATCATAAACTTTACTCAGAACTTGGCTGGGATACACTTGCCACAAGGCGCAAAAAACATAGACTTGTCCTTCTTTATAAAATTTTATCAGGAACTGCTCCCTCCTATCTAAACGAATAAATTGAACAATACTTTAATAATGAAAACCCATATTTGTTAAGAAATGAAAGATTGTCACCAGTCTTACACGGTTTACGGTCACCTGCCTAACGCAGTTAACGGTCAGCTGCATCACGCGGTTAGCGGTCACTTGCCTAACGCGGTTAGCGGTCACCTGCCTAACTCGGTTAGCGGTCACCTGCCTAACGCAGTTAACGGTCACCTGCATAACGCGGTTGGCGGTCATCTGCCTAACGTGGATTACGGTCAACTGCCTAACGCAGTTAATGGTTACCTGCCTAACGCGGGTTATGGTCCACTACTTAACGCAGTTAATACTCATCTGCCTTACGCGGATTGCGGTCAACTGCCTAACGCAGTTAGCGATCACCTGCCTAATGCGTTTAGCGGTTACCTGTCTAACGCGGTAAGCGGTCATCTGCCTAACGCGGTTAGCGGTCACCTGCCTAACTCGGTTATCGGTCATCTGACTAACGCGGATTACGGTCACCTGCCTAACGCAGTTTACGGTCACATGCCTAACGCGGTTAGTTGTCACCTGCCTAACGCGGTTAGCGGTCACCTGCCTAATGCAGTTAACGGTCACCTGCCTAACGCGGATTATGGTCAACTGCCTAACGTTGTAATGTCTCTTGAAACGAGACAAAAGAATTTTCAAGGCGGTCTTACAAACACTGAAGCCAGCTTTGACAAGCGCATGTATGCGACTGGAACGGCGAACTGCCCAGTGCAAATGTTGAGAAAACTGATCCAAACAGTACGTCGCTGTTTAACAAATGTGTTAAAGAAGCTATTTACAAACCCGGGGAGATCATATACTGATATGATAAAAAAACACTGGGGAAATCGAGCTTCTATTGTTACATGCCGGATATTTCAAAATATTCATACTGCAGTAAAAGATACACAGCTCATTGTTTACGAGCGACTGCAATTCAATCCATGAGTGATGCCGGATATGCGACGAGACAGATCATGTTCATGTCCGGTAAGAAGCTATATATACCAGGGACTGTTCCAGCGACCAGAAAAAGCAATTAGTAATACATTGTCATCGGTCGCGTGCGCTAGCAATGCTCAAAACACCCAACTAGAAATAAATAACTCTACTTGTTTTGATAAGACATCTCTTGTTAACAAACCAAGCACAGCAATTATGCCCAGCTTACCATCACAAAATCAGCTCCCCTCCTCAAGCCAGTTCGTCTCCTCCAGCCAGCTCGTATCCCCCGTACAGTCAACTTCAGGCTTTGAATTTCTGACAAATTCCACATTCAATAACTGCAGTTTTACCTTCAACAGGCTTTAGTAATCTTCGGCAAGTCGTTGCTTCACGCGGGGTTGGACGCTGAAGTAACACCACATGGTTCTCGAAGCGACACACAAAATGGCTACCGAAGGGACAACCGCATTGCGCACTGGGAAATTTGTCACTCCGCGTTTCCGCTGAAGCGGTTTCCATTAGGATCCCATTTGAGAACATTTGATTTATCAAATTATTAAAGTTTAAAGTATTTTCAAGTTTTTGTAATATTTATTTTTTCTAATATTATGTTGATTACTTTTCATATGGGATCTCCTGTTTGAACCTCCTTACTTACAAATTGTTACATGTTTTGAAACATGTATACAACCATCGCTCTGCTGACATTGATGATCAGAACTGTCAATTACAATGTATTATTTTCAAACAGAGAAAGTGTTGAATTGTTCAAGGTAAACGTGGCCAGGCATGATGTGAGAAAAATAATTTTAGAACAAGAGACAAATTAGAGTTCAAAACCACAACTAGAGCATAAACGATACCCATCATTTAAACAATATACTGATATTTGATCTTCTATAGATGTGTCTAACTAGCACAAAAATACATATACAGTAATTTCTTCTGCTTTTGGTCCATACGCAATCAGCACTTCATTCCATATAGGTCATAGTGTCAAATAGAGTTTTTTTCGGGACGCAGTTAATAATTATTAATATTTCTATCTTGAAGTAAAGCAGTTAAAACATCACAAAAATAGTTATTTACAGTTGAAATATTGTTAATAATTAGGTGAAATTATCAAGTCCCGTAACTCAAGAAGCAAATATTGACGGATTTAACCAGTATCAAACCCATCTGAGATCTCATTTATATCAAGCAATATACATGATTTGGTTGAAATCGGATAATAAATACAAACGTCATTAAGCGGAAACTAAGAAATTATCTGTTTTGACGATTTTAAAGTCCCGTAACTCTTGCAAATATTAACAGATTTTGACAAGTATCATACTAATCAAAGATATCATTAATATAAAACAATATACCAAATTTGGAAATCGGACAATAAATATTTAAGTTATCGAGCGGAAACCCATGGATTTATCTGTTTGGACAATTTTAAAATCCCGTAATTCTTGCAAACTTTGACGGATTTTGACCATTACGGAACTAATTTGAGATCTTATTAATATAAAACAATATATAAAATTTGGTTGAAATCGGACAATAAACATTAAGTAATCGATCGGAAACCGTGGATTTATCTGTTTTGACGATTTTAAAGTCCCGTAACACTTGTAAATATTGAAGGATTTTCACCATTATAGAATTTATCCGAGATCTCATTGATATAAACAATATACCAAATTAAGTTGAAATCTGACAATTAATATTTAAGTTAAGAAACTAAAAAATGATCTGTTTTGACGATTTTAAAATCCCGTAACTCTTGCAAGTATTGGCGGATTTTGATCATTATCAAACTCATCATTAATTTTATTAATATAAAACAGTATGTAACATTTGGTTGAAATCTGACAATAAATATGTATGTTATCGAGCGGAAACCATTGATTATCTATTTTGACGATTTTAAAGTCCCGTAACTCTTCCAAATATTGACGGATTTGACCATTATCGAACTCATCCGAGATCACATTGATATAAAGCAATATACTAAATTTGGTAGAAATCGGACAATAAATACTAAAGTTATGGCACGGGAACCATCCCCCGGAAGCCACCGCCTACACCGACGCCGACATAGTGATACCTAGGTGTCGCCCTTGCATTGCAGGCGACACAAAGATGGCATGAGTTTTCCCAAAAGTATGGAGCTACCTGAAAGTAAGTGATATTATAAAAATCAATAAATATTGATTAAATATGCTTTGTTTCAATGACACTCCTATTCATTCCTTAAATATTCAACCTTGGAGCCACACTAGGGAATACGAACTGAATACTTGTTCCCAGTTTCTGAGGCGCAGCGCCTCCTTGGGAATCGTCGTGGCGCAAATTTGACTACGACGAATTGGAATAGCTTGGAGTTTACTCTATATTCTTAGTAATGTAGGTTATCCATTCGCTACGAGATATAGTTCTCTGTAGTTTCTAAAGATATTTTACTACGCTAGCTGACGAAAAATTTCTTAAACCCACAGTAATTTGCTGCGAGAGCTGTATACAGTATACGGTGTTACCACATTCTATGTTTATCAGAACGCACTTCGGGTTGTTGTCATAGAAAACTTACATAGTTCAACTTTAATTTAAAAAATGAATCCTGAAAAGACACGCGTCTTGAAACCGGTTGCATTTAAATTGCAAAGGATTCAGTTTCTGATCTTAAGCTTCAATATACATGTACGTGTACTGTGTAAATAACTGACCTGCGGACTTTGAAAAAAATAACCCAGAAGTCAAAAAAGTCAATTAAATACTTTTGCACATGAAATATTTGTTTATTAAAGTATGTGTGCCAAACTGCCAGTTCAAACATTTACTTGCCATATACTGGCAGCATATTGGTGTTTCTTAATGATCATTGATGTGAATAAGTTTTGATCTTTAATTTTCTTAATTGATTTAAAGGCCCACTACCTTTCCGAAACAGCTTTAAATAATGGACATGTAAAACGAGATTGGTAATTTTGTAGAGACGCAAAAATTATTAGCTTGTTTACCGTTAATATTACAATTATCATCACCCTCTATACATTTTGATTAAAACGAATCGTTAATTTTCATAACACAGGCCATAATATGTTTTCCGTCATCATCCAAATTAACACACTTTACTTGACCATTACTGTGCCCGACAACAAAACACTGAAATGAATCTTCACTGTTAACATAGATTACGGATAGGATCTAGCATTTATTATATGTTGTTCAACCCAGATTGAAGTTCTGGGTTCAAACCTTGATTCATCGTCGGAGACCAACGGGTGATCGCACTACACTACGCTACACTATACGACGGAAATCTGTTAGAGCTTGGAAACTTCTCGGGGAAAGAGAATTTCAAAGATGTCCAGATAAGTGGGGAATTAACGGAGGAGCAGCGATCACAAGTGATTGCACTTATAGAAGAATTTCAGGATATTTTCACCAATATACCTGGAACGACACACTTACAGGAACATCGGATCAAGATAACCTGTTATGATCCAATAAGAGTCAAACTGTATCACATTCCTTATGCTAAGCGGAAAGAAGTCCATGAAGAAGTAAAGAAAATGGTGAAAATCGGTATAGTAGAACCATCGACGTCCCCTTACCATGCACCGATTGTCATTATAAAGAAGAAGGACCAAACCAACAGGGTTTGTATTGACTTTCGTAAGTTGAACGCCATTACGCAATTTGATCCTGAGCCAACGGGAGACATTGAGGATATAATGACGAGACTTAACAAGGACAAATTCTTCTCAAAATTTAACTTGAACAAGGGTTACTGGCAGATACCAGTGGAGGAGAATTCGGGGCACATGACTGCCTTCTCGACCTCGGAAGGAAATTACAAATTTCGGAAATTATCATTTGGTTAACTCAGGAGCCACATTCAATCGCATGATGAGGAAGATGTTGGACGGCAGCAAGAACACCGACCACTACGTAGACGACATACTTGGTCACAAATATACCTGGAAGGAACACATTGAGGATCTATGGGATCTCTCTACAAGGATTCAGGATGCGAATCTAACAGTCAGGCCTTGCAAGTGTATGATCGGCTACAGGACATTAGGATTTTTAGGACACACTGTGGACGAAGGGACAATCGCCATGGAGGATGATAAGTTGGAAAAGATCCGCGACGCGCAACAGCCAAAGACGAAAAAGCAAGTCAGAGCTTTCCTTGGACACGCTGGGTATTACCGGAAATTTGTGCCAAATTGCCGATGTCGCGAAACCTCTATCAGACCTCACCAAAAAGGGACGACCGAATCAATTGGATTGGGAGCCACAAGAGGAGGACGCGTTCAGGTGTCTCAAGGACCTCCTTACCCAGGCCCCGATTCTAAGGCTGCCAGATCTTTCCAAAACATTCATCGTGCAATCAGATGCCTCAGATACTGGTTTAGGTTGTGTTTTACTACAAGAACACGCTAATGGTATATTTCCAGTCGCCTATGCAAGTAAGAAACTACACGATAGGGAACGAAACTATTCAGTTATTGAGCGAGAGTGTCTCGCTATTGTATTCCAAAAGAAATTCAAAATGTACTTGTACGGTCGTGAATTTATACTTTATACTGATCATAGTGATTTTTCTATACACCACTATGGACATATTTAAGATGGTGTTGTACTCCCTATTTTGTGTCAGCCGGGGAGTTATCGCCCTTTCACCGGATGTGAAGTTGATAGAGAACGCGCTGAACGCTGAAGGAGAGGAGGGCAGCGCTTGTAGAATAGAATGACAGGAACGCGCCTCGGAGACAACCGCTCAAGAAGGAGCGATGTATCCATGAACTGTATGTGTACGTGTCGTCGAAATGAACTGAAGGAGGTTCCCTAACGTCATGAACGTGTGTATTAATTGCGATGTCGGTGTAATACGCGTTGAACTTTTGTGACGGCTGTGTGTACTCCGTGTGGAAATTGGGTCGCAGCGCGGGCGGCATCTATAGACTGTTGGAATAATTATAATGTTGTTGTGTAAACTCGACACCCCCTATTGTTTTGTTATTACGTCTATTTAAATGTTAAATGTATCTCAACGTCTCTGTCGTCATTTCATAGTCCAGCTAACAAATATCTTCCAATATACCCAACGAAAGATCCCAAAATAAAGTAGTCTAGGGATAAGGTGAGCGGAATCGTCTTTCGACATCGTCTGTTTCGTATCCGCCCCATTCTAGATATTTATCTAGATCTTTTTCCCCTGACAACTTAGAGAGACATCATAGAGGAACGTTCGGTTAAACTTAGTTGGTTAGTGAACCGATGGTGTGCACGGGTTGTATTCGGAAATATAAACACACTACTTAATGTAAGTCTTCAACAGGAGCCTGAACTGGCTTTAGACGATTCAACCCATTGATTGATTGACCACAGGAGCTTGACGTTCTGTCAATATTATAAAGTATAAAATATCAAACTACCCCTATATACATGTACTATATAAAAACACCAGGAATAAAATGCATCACTGGCCAAATTTTTCGCCACCTTCGATAAAAGTTTTCGGGAACAAAACAAAGTGGCCGCGAAATCTGCAAACTTTCAAAATGATATGGGATTAAGCTTATTGTGATGGGATTATGAACATGTTAGTGTTGATATGTGTGAAGAATAACATCTTTATTGTATTATCGGCGGGTTGACACATGCAGACATTGTTCAAAACAAATTTTACAGAATATTTACCGAAGACGGTGAAAAATTTGGCCAGCGATGCATTTCATTCCTGGTGTTTTTATATTATTGACAGAACGTCAAGCTCCTGTGGATAGACTAATTACGTATGTGAACATACACAGTATAATTCGGCCGGGGTCCATTCATTAAATCATATGTTATTAATCCATCTTGATTGAATAAAACAGTCTCCCATGCTTTACTTGTCTCTGATCTTAATTAACCACATTGTCGATTACCGATTTGTGGCTCCATCACTTCTTCCCGCTCTCATCAAGCGCAGATCAGCATCAATCTTGGGTCAATCAAAAGCTTATCGCGGGATTTCCCCCATTCCGAATCTCGTTTAAGACCCGACGCTTGATTGGTTATTCCATATAGGTCTATTATACATTTTCTCCACTCTATCTACTGTTGCACCAGGATTGAAAAAAATCTTTAGACTTTAACGACTTTGAAGAAATAATGTCAAACATTACGAAAGACTGAAATCATAACAAATATGAGATGATGCCAGCGTGTATTTTTTTATCTCTGTTTTCAAACGAAAAATGTCAAAAGGATGTTGCCGATGGTCATCGCGAAAGTTTTTGCAATAACATAAGTTTTCAGTAACTGGTTATGTCCACGATTTTATTAAGACTGTAAAGTAAATTGCTATAAAAATTACAATAAAATATTTTAGTCCTTGCCTGCTCCACGTATTTTGTAATGTCATCTATACCTTAACAAATACATTGTATTATATATTGTCGAGTTTTGAATGAAGCTAAAGTTTTGGAACACATAAATCAAGCGTTGCTTATATCTTATCAATCATTTACTTATTTATAAGACCCGAACAAATATTCAAAAAAACAGCAAGATATATGTTTCTGTTAAAGTCGGTCACAAACTTAAAGCTGTACTTCCTGTAATTTTCACTTTAACCAATTGTTGTAAAGCATGCAATGTGTGAATATGGATGCATACATACGATGCTTCAGATTAATATAAAAGCAAAAACATATCATTCAGACAGAAGGAAGGTGCAACGTAGTATTGGAAACCCGAGTTGACATGCATTTTAAAAGAGGAAACGGATCAACATCATGTTTAAACACTTTTTGGTACATTGTTATATTGGAAATTCGTGTTGCATCACATGACCGACATCGCTGATACCTGCATAGACCACGTGTACACAAAAAACAATACATTATTGTATTTATATTTAATCATTTAATTACTTTGCGAATACGAACTTTACAAAAGTCGGTAAATATGAAACGTTTAAAACTTAATAAGGCGGAGAAAATCATTTTGAATACTGTAAATGGTATTTTCTATGACAAAAAGAGAAAGCCATAGACCATACATCTTTAAGATTATCTGTAAAATAATAAAACAGCAGGTCAAAAATTAGCCAGTAAACCACATCACATCATCATCATTTTTGTAATTCAAGTAAGCTCTCAGACTGATATTATCCAATTCAGTTAACTAACAGTTTCTGCTGTATTTCATGGTGTTCTGTTGTGGTAGTCTTTAGATATCATAATCACTAATTATTAGCTCAACTGGCCCATAAGGCAAGTGTGCTTATGTCATTGCGTGGTCCGGCGTCCGTCCGTCAAGATTTCCTTTAAATCGCTACTAGTCATAAAGCTCTGCATGGATTGTAACCAAATTTGGCCAGGAATGTCCTTGTCGGAAGGGGAACAGAGTTTGGCTCTGACCCCCGGGGGCTTTAGGGCCGGGGCCAAAAGGGGAAATAAAAGTAGATCCTTTAAAAAAACCTACTAGTCAGAGTTCTGCATGGATTGTAACTAAATGTGAACAGAAACATCCTTTGGGAAACATAGTTTATATAATTTTTTGGGGCAGGAGGGACGGGACCCAATAAGGGAAATAGAGATAAATCCTTTAAATCGTTACTTTTTTGTTTGTTTGTTTGATTTATTAACGTCCTATTAACAGCTATGGTCATGTAAGGACGGCCTCCCATGTATGCGGTGTGTTGCGTGTATGTTGTGCGAGGTGAGTGTACTGGGAGACTGCGGTATGTTCGTGTTGTGTCTTCTTGTATAGTGGAACTGTTGCCCTTTTTATAGTGCTATATCACTGAAGCATGCCGCCGAAGACACCAATCAACACACCCACCCGGTCACATTATACTTGACGAAATACAACAATACAGTTCATAACTATTAAAATTAATAAGGAAACACCAAAATTACCCAAATATAACATTTATTATTAAGGCTGGAAGTCATTGTACTCGGATGTAAAATCGTGATGGTATGAAAATTAATTTGACCTTAACATCGCCATATCGATTGATTTAACGTTGACCATGGCATTTTTTGTGCGTGGCGAACTATCAAAATGCGTCGTATTGGGCTGACATACATCTGAAATATTTTTGGAACAAATTGTACACATGACTCTGCCTGTTAATAGGACGTTAATTAATCAAACAAACTAATGACGGATTGTTAACTGTCCATTACGTCCAAAATCTCTTAGGTGGAATTACAATGACATATCAACACAAAAGAGTCTTATTACAAGTGCACAATATTTGGACAAGGGGTACGCTCCATTGGCTGTTCTTTATGCTCGAGGATATCCGGAAAATGTACGAGATCAATTGAATGAACAGTCCACGTTTTTAGGTAATTCACACAGAATCCAACAATGCGAATCACCGACAATTTTTCTTCTAGTGCGAAACATGTGATTGCCTTTCATCAACATTAGGCAGTTCGTGCAGACACTTGAGATGACGCAGGTAGGTGTGGTCATAACAGTAATTATTATTATTAGTTATTTAGTTTAGGTGTTTGCATGCGCTTAATGTCGCCGTAGTGGATTTATTAAAACTCTCGTGTAAACAGTGAAAGCTGTTTGTTTTAATTAGGGAGAAATTTCTCCGCTTTGACTCATACTGAAATTTTGTCGGAAATAAAATTATCTCAAACCTTGAACCGATCGATCTATAATTAAGGTTAATATTTTTAAGTGATTAGATACATGCGACCTTCATACTCACCAAATTCTTGCTGTAATTTAGTGTATATGTAAATCGGATATCAAATATAAGTTTACATTCATTGAAGTCATGACTATTTATACAGTGAAAGTGTCGATCAATACGCCGTTTCCGAGATAAAAGAACTCTTCTGATGCGGAGATAGAAATAGGTGATCTGATCATGTGACCGCCAAGAATTTAGGGCACTTTTTTGATGGCGTCATTAGCGACCAGCCCAGCTTCACGCAATCGCTGTATATGCACATTAATGCAGTGAAATGGGCAGAGCCAAAGGTGAGAACTCTAAGACAAAATACTGGTGTGCTGTTCCAGGATGTATTTCCGACAGCCGCAAATCTTTGAATTTAGATAAATACCCATGGATGCGAAATGTAACATTCAGATCATTCCCTACGGTGAAGAGACAACCCCGGTTAAGATCACGATGGTTATCTATGATACGGCGGTTAGATTACAATCCTAAACCATGGCACAGGGTTTGCAGCAGACACTTTAATGAGGAATCGGACATCCCGGAACTCTTTCCGTGGAACAACTATAAAGTAAGTAAACACGTAAACGGCATTATTATAGGCGAATGAAAACTGACAATACTTTACATTGTTGACTTGTACGTATAATGTAAACACGGAAACAGCATCTTATGCAATGTGTATTTATTTTAAAGTAGATTTTTTTATAATAAAACCTGTACAATACATATCATACTGAACAGACCTTATACAATGAAAGTCTTGAATTAAAAAAAATGTTTCAATCTAAATACAGTTGTAATAGGAAAAATAATTTTCATTTCATTAGGAATCCAACAATATGCGTTCAATGGCTGCAATTCAAAAGCGAGAGACATGGAAATCAGTAAAGACAGTTACTCAAGGTAAAGTGTTGGTTTTGTGGAATCAATCCCTGTATGCTGTACTTTTAAGTAAACATGTCCTGTCAGTTTAATAGCCATTTCATACTTTGTATGGAGGCTGAATTAAGTTTACCATTACTGATTTTTAATTAGTTGGTACAGGTAGTCTGGATAAAGTTTGGAGGGGTCTTGTAAAGCTTACCCCATGGTAGATTGTTGTCCTTTTTTCATTGTATTTTTATAGACTACACAGCTATATAGATTTTTTTCTTTCGAAACTAGTAATCATGAATAAAATCAATGTTATTATTTCCTTTTGTTGGAGGAAATTTTATATAAAATATCAATACAACATAAAAAGGTATGTAATTTTATATTTTGAACATTTTTCCAGAAGATGAATCAGATGGACAACAGACTGATGTGGACTTTGATCCTGAGCCTAGACCTGTGGATGAAAACGTTGAGATATTCCAGGACAACCAGCTGCCATGTGTTGTGTGTGAAATGGATGTAACAACCAGTCTAGGTAAGGATCCTGAGTATGATAATGCCAAATACAGTAACAAAACATGTGCATGGCTGTCCATGTTTAATGTACATGTAGGTTCATTTTCTTTTTCTGAACATATTTAGTTATGGGATAACAACATACTCTGACTAAACTATTTTAACAGGTAGATATACATGTAAGTATCTGTTTTCTAATGTCAAAACCTGATGTCAAGGTCAGAGGAAATTTGGATTAGCTTAATTATATTCATAAATTTCATAATTCAAATGAATAATACTAAATTGTAAAATTAATATCTTTTCATCAGTAAAGTCTGAATAATTTGATAATCCATATGTGAAAAGTATTATGTGTACAACACACATATACATTGATATTTGGACCTTTATATGTTATTCTTTATTTATTTTGTAGAAAGTCAACAAAGTAGCAGCACAAGAATGGATGACCATGATTACATATGCACGGGCAGTCCATCAACAGTGTCTTATACAGAGTTTTCTACACAAACTGATCTAACATTAAATGATATAGCTAATCTAGAGAAGATTTCAAAGAAGCTTGAAGACAAAGATACACTTCTCAGAGACTGTTTTACAGAGAAAATAACTGAAAGTGATGAGAGCATCAGAAAGTATACAGGTATACCAAATCTTGAAATTTTCAATGAATTAAACAACATATGTGAGGAGTATGAACCAAATTTGAAATACTGGAGAGACAATAGCAGTCACGAGGATAAAAAGTATCAAAGAACAGGTGATAAACCAGGTCCAAAAAGAAAGCTTACAAGACACCACGAATTCTTGATGACCATGATGCGGTTGAGACTCGCGCTTCCCACCTTTCTATTGGCAGCTATATTTGGTGTTTCTAACTCCAGAGTATCATCCATATTTACAACATGGATCTTCTACTTATATCACATCTTCAAAGACATGATCATTTGGCCCTCTAGAAACCTAATAAGAAAACACATGCCAAATTCCTTTAGGAAATCGTTTCCCAACACAACTTGTATTATCGACTGTTCTGAGATTTTCATACAACGACCACGTGATCCTTCTGTACAGGCTAAAACTTACAGTACTTACAAAGCTCACAATACTTACAAGTTTCTGATTTCTATCACTCCAACAGGTATGATAAACTTTGTTTCACAAATATGGGGAGGGAACACGTCAGACAGGTATATTACTATGAACAGTGGCTTTTTGGATCTACTTGCACCTGGAGATGAGGTTATGGCTGACCGTGGGTTCACTATCAGGGATCTTCTGACAGAAAGACATGTCCTGCTGAACATACCCCCATTTACAAGAAAATGCAACTGGGGAAAAGGAAAGAGACTAAATGCATCGGAAATCCGAAAAACGAGACTCATTGCAAACCTTCGAATTCATGTCGAAAGAGCCATACAGCGACTAAAAACTTTCAAATTAATTTCTCAGATTATCCCTTGGAATATGAAATCAGTTGTAAATCCTATGGTAGTTGTTGCAGCCTTTATCTGTAATCTGATGAAACCTTTAGTGAAGAAGTAAAAATGTTGCAACCTCATATTATTCCTTACTGATGTAAAGTAAACAAATGAACAAAAGTTCATGAAAAAGATAATGGCCAATTTTCTTTATAATTTACCAAATTTATATCATTTCAATATCTAGTTTTATTCCAAGTTACAGTGATTTTTCTTTGACATACATAGTGATTTAGTTATTAACTAAGTAACTGGATTAATATATTGATTGATCATTTGTTATTCATAGTTATAACACACTGTGCTAAATAAGTCTAAATGAAACATCTATTTTTCTTAAGCATTGTACTTGATGTAATCTAATTTCCTGTATTATAAACTATGACATATGTACATGCATTTGAGATACAATGAACATTTCATTGTGGTGCTGGGAATTTTAGGAACTTTGTGAAAAAGGCAGTTGCCTTTTGGACACAGTCATGGTAGTGTACAGAATCAAAGGCTACTCTGTCTACTGAAAGCCCTTTTCGAGTGAAAAAAACAAAATCACACCAAGGCTTACCTGTGACACCCATTTGAGTTTGAATTTGAGTATACCATTTAGTAGTTTTCTTAAGTTTAACTTGGCCATCTTCCAGACAAAGATTATAATCTTGAATATCTGCAACCTCTACTGGTGTAAGGAACTGATATGCAAATGAGCATTTGACCTCAATGATTCCCTCCCCACAACACTCACATTCTACAAGCCCATCAGGGGTGGCACCAATAAATGGATGCTGTTTGCTTATGAATAAGCCACATTTTGTAACCTCACTCTTGTGATGACATTTTTCATACTGCATTGTGTATTGCGTAAGAGCAACTTTCTCCATGGTTTTACCATATTCTGTTGCATTAAGAGAGTAATTGTTTGAAACTCCCATGATTTGTTTAACAATGTAGTTATCAGGTTTTAATCTGTCAAGTCTACACCTTACAACTGAACCCATAACAGATGCTGTGATCCTTCCTTTCCTGTAATTAAACCATAAGTCAGTTTTTAATTCATCAGATGATTCAGTTTGAACATAATCAACAAATTCATTGGTATGTATATCCTGTAGATGTTTAAACAAGGAAGCATCACTTTTCTCTTTATTCAGTTCATTTTCAAAGTACTTTGTCAGTATTTGTGGCATGGATGGAAATCTATCCTCAATTTCAGTTTCAATATTTGTTGCCTGAGTGGATTCCCTAGATTGAAGAAATACTGATCCATGATCTTCACACACCTTGTAAAGTCTTTCTTTAATGTCCGAGGTGTTCAAACAAGGCTTAGATGATACAGGGTTAAACTGATCACATTTACCATCTTTGTGTCTGTAATGTAGATCAGTGACCGTAGATGGTTGAGAGGGCTGGCGTGGTTTATCCCACTTACAAAGTACATCTGTTCCAGCTTCAGTACCTCTGTCACGATGTCGCTCACAGAAGGAATTAACAGCAAACAGTAGGGCTACACAGTGCTTGCAACTACCGTCATCACTACAAAAAAAAAACCATATGTAAACAAAATTAAAAGGTTTAAATCAAATAGCCTTTGAAATATTAAGCTGTTGAGGAATATGTGATAAGCTACAGAGTTTATCTTTATTTTACTTCTTAACTAGCCTATACTAGAATATTGTACAAATCATGAACAAACCAAAACAAAACTAGAGAATATAATAGAGAGAAAAAATAAGGAAACTGAACAAACCGAAGTGAGAAAACATCAGCTAAATTGGCATGGTTGCTCCTGTATATGTAGGTATGTTTATAGCACCATGTTCATCCTGAAAAAAAAAGACAAAAAAAACCACAAAGCATCTTGTTCCTCTGACAATTTACATAATACATTGTATATTAATATATTCCTGTTTGTCAAGTGTATATGGTTCCGAAATTGTTGTTATTTATTCACTGTGTTGATTATAAGAAAATATGTAAATTAATTTGAAAGTCATAGAACAATGTACCTGCATTTGGTTAATTTGTTTATGGAAACATTTGTACTGTACATGTATATAATACATTTTAACACATGCATGTACAGGGGAGAATGGATTTGCATATTATATGTAGTTAACGGTTTTCATGTATGTACATTTAATTTCTGTACATGTATTAAACAGCAAAACCTAAATCAATGTCTTTGTCATATGTACGTTATACATGTACGTAACATGTATATCAATACTGTATGTGGAGAGATCGATACATTGTACACGTAAAAAGGTGTTTTATTTACTTACGCAACACATGTACATCCGCCAGACTTGATAAAGCCTTTAGTTCCCATAAGTATCCAGCAATCGTATGGCTCCCCGCTCTGTCGTGTCTCAGGTATACACTTGGCTTTCATATATACATGACCGTGCTGCTGGTGATACACGACATTACTGATGTGGTTCTGTTGGAAAAGTTTATAGGCATTGTCATCTTTATAATGCCGTATCCTGTCTTGGCCCCAACCACAATCACTACTGAGATACACAAGGACATCCCCAAACTCAATATCGGGTAGTTGAGACAGGTTACAAAGCCAATCGCAACTTGGTATAGTAAAAACATCGGGCATCAACAACTGACCTCCGGTTTCGTCCGTGATCGTCCTCCTATTTAGAGATGTTTCTTTGTAATCGTCTGTCTCGAGACACGATAAACTTAACTGATCGGCCACTTCGGCTAATTTCACAAGTGCCCCTTTAGTTTTGTTAGACGTAGTTATTCCCCTCTCTGTTAAATAACTCCGCAACTCGGGAACTGTCATTGAATTCTTTGAACTGGCCGCCATTTTGTACAGAAGATGCCCTAAATAAAGTCACGTGGTGATGAAAGTCACATGACCAAACCGGCTGACGGCTGTATCCCGGAAACGGCGTATTAATGATACTTTCTGGTGATATCTGGTGTTACAGAAGATTTGAGTACACAAGTGAATCAAGAATACTTTGTTTGTGTAACATGCCAAAATGCACTATGGTATACAAATGACACAAAGTACCTCGGTAAAATTATCTTATATATATATTTATATTAAAATGTTCATTTCTAACCTAAAATGTTATAACAACCTATATAATATATAATGTATTATTATTCCAACATAAAATAATTTAGGAAAATATAGATTTGACCCTAACTTTGATATATAAGAAACATGAAACCAGGAAATGTATATAAATGTATAAAGTTTACCCATGATCGAACAGCTATCAATTAAAAAAATATTTAAATATATTCAAAAATGAATGTTGATAGTAGTAAAATTGAATGTAAAAAATGCATCCGCACACCTTGTTTTTCAATATGGCAATCATTTCATTAAATGGGTTGATAAAAAAATTGAACATCTTGAATTATTCATTAATAAAAGCGATTTATTGGTGTTGTCAACCTCGAACAAGGGACAACAGTATACAATTTTGTGTCGTGTTGTCAGTCTGATCGTCCTTCCGCCACTCCATCTTTCATCCTTGCGTATATTGTCTTGTCAGGACTTTATCCCCAATGCTATAAAGCATTTAGTACTTATAATGTGATGGGACTGGGATTTCATACCTGGTGCATGGATTCGAGGAGTCGGTGGACCGCATACCAAAACCAAGGAGCTGTGACTTATATTTCAACCGTTGCCATCAATTAAAAAAAATTCCAACGATATATTCTAGATATTAATATAGATCTATGTGTATTATAACAGTGAATGCCATTAAAATTTGGCACCTCTGTTTACAATGTATGCGATCTGTTGTCTATGCGTGATCATCTATATGCTTTTGGAGACTGAGATTTATAAGCATACAGCCAAAAGACACAGAAAACACATCTAACCCGAAAGCCTACTGACAATAGCCAAGCCAGTCGTTTCGCTTCATTTATGCTAAGCGCTAAGCAAGAACAGAGACTACCACTTTTACAGACTATAATGTGTCTCGGCCAGGGACATAACCAGAGCCTTCCTCATATCCTTAACTCAGGGCCAAGAGTGTGTTGATGTCATAAGAGACATTAGGAATACGAAACAACTCAAGATTCCAAATTTGTTCGCATCTGAGGATAATGCAAAGATGGCAACAAGTACCATATCAACACCCTACCTACAGTATAGTTGTCTATTGGTCCATCAAGGTGAGCCACTAAGCAATTTAGTAGAATCATATCACATACATGTATTTACCTCAGCTTCAGGAAGAAAACAAAGCATTCTGATCTCTCTACATATTAATATAAGGTACTGGGACATCATACGATGTAATTGGTCCTTTAAGCGAGGTGATTGCGACCTTTTGGATTATACGGCAGTGTTCTTTAGGTCGTCAAATTAATGGTACTATCATATAAATTCATTTTCAAGCAAAATGTGGGTATAACTGACACCCAAACGTGACTATTATGATGTCACTAATGTTGACATGGAAAAATGTAAATTATGTATTTGATCAAATGTATTGTTCTAATTATAACCCTCTTTTCTTTTAAATTTACCTAGTGTGACAATTAAAGGACCCATTCGTACGTCTGCGCCACCTATTAAAAAGCCCAAAAGACAGCCACAAGGTCAAGAAAAGGACAATTTTGATGGATTGCAATATGGTGAACTTACGTTATTCAGTGATCTCAGTGAACCTCAGAATAGGCTTGCGTGGCTACATGAAATTCGTAGGAAGAGACTTGGTCAACCTCTTGGATCAGTACATTGGATGGACGCAGCATGTGCTCTCGCTCCTGAGGTTCTGGAGTCTAATCATGGCTACCACCAGGCATGCTACAAAAAGTTCACGATAAACCTTAACAGATTGTCAGATGTAGTGGACACCCCAGCGCCTGGTAGTTCGTCACGATCGAGCCGATAGCATATTATTTACACCGGACTGTATATTTTGTAATTCCACAAATCTGAAGAAAGTGAAAGCGAAAGGTGGATGGTGGACAACAGAGGGTTTATCAATTTTTGATTAAGATGGGTGGATATCTATTCTTGAAAGGAAACGTAAACGGATGATCAGTTACCAAACTCGCATACGTGGCCGGGATTTATTTGCATGTAAGGCGAAGTATCACAAATCGTGTAGGATTATCTACATGCAGGATTCCATGAAATTAAGGAGTCGGAATGAAGAGGGAAAGAAACGGAAGGAAGACATGGAAAGGTGTCACGGTGAAGCATTCAGAAGTGTATGTAAAGTCATCGACGATAAGGTCATCAAAAGTGAAAGACTAGTGAAACTGATGGAACTCTGTCAAGAAATTGGAGGAGGTTGGTCATCCTAATCCGAATTATCGAGGAGAGAACCTGAAGACAAATTTGGGGAAACATTATGCCGGTATCATATATCCTTCGGTTTCCTCGGACCATTTCGATCAGACGTTTTGTACAGATTCGATGCTATTATTAATAACTCCATCAGGCAAAAACAAGACAATACTACCTTTTTATTACTGTTGACACATCCCAACCGGAAACGTGTCTCGTTGTATAAACTTATGAAAAAAGGGGTCAAATTAGGTAGGATAAATCCGGAATACTCAGTATCATATATGTAGGCTACATTTTAAAGCGTACTGTATTTGATTAGGGTACATAAGATATGAAAGTATTCATATATAAGTGTATTTATATATTCATATATATTAGTAACACAGATCATAATATAAATATTCTTTATATCATATTAAATTGCAACTAAAGTAAATTTGAAGAGAGTTGTTTCACTTCTATTTTTTTACCATAAGGAGTTGTCTCCCCTGTTATTATTTTTTCTTGTATAAAAATATACGGTTGTAGTCACATTAAGAAAATTGGTTGTGTGAATATTTATTGTGATTGTTTATAATATAAGGATGTTGGATGTATGGTTGTAATAAAGAGAGAGAGATTAAGTTTGTTTTAAAATAAAATTATAAAATATGGAAAGTGTGTGAAAGTCCTTCTACGAAAGGAATATAGATTGTATAAAATGTACTGTTGAATAAAACATTTTTTTGTAAAAAAAAAAGCGTCAGGAAAGCGTACGAGCTTGAATCAGGAGATATGATAGAGGAGACAGGTGCTCATCTGAATCAGGTAATCATCACAACGATATGGAGTGGACGTAACACCTTAACAAAATGCTTGTGTCTGTATAATTTAATATATTCTTCATTGGATTAATAAATGTTAAGTGAATAAATCTATCAAACGCACCAACAATACCTCGTAGCGAACGAAAACGACGGACATTTGAAGTAACTTCGGTAGAGCTCCCAGTCTATTATGTAACTCAACGAAAAAGTCCCAAGCTTGACATCCGACAACAACAATACACAGAAGGCCCCCCTGCGCTGATGACATCGACAGCTGCTGTGGTAATTCCTCCGACGAATGTGTGATCACTGCGTTCCTGGTCTCGGTGGGTTTATATCACAAATAGGGAAGGCCCCGGAAAGGTTGACGACAATAGACTACTATGCGGTGATTCCAAACCCCATCACAGACTACAAAACTGTTCAGGAATGTCTCCGCTATGCCGAACAAGCTACCGAAGAAGTTGGTCAGGAGTATGTTTTTACAACGTTCGACCTCAGCGTGCATATGGAGGCCTACCCGCTGGTCTGGAACAACGCAGAGAGGTATCGCAAACACATCATCATGATCGGGATATTCCATTTGATTTGTACTTACTTGAAAATTGTCGGAAAGAAAATGGCGGGATTAGGTTTCTCGGACATTCTTCTTGAGGCGGGGCTTATTGCATCCGGCTCCATTGAAGGCGTGTTGAAAGGAAAACACTATGAACGGGCAATGAACTGTCACAAGGTAATGTTCGAGTGTTTGCTTCTACTCGACAACTTCATGTTGAAACAAGGGCACGAACAGCTGAAAGATGCTCTGCCACGCGACACACTCCAGAAGTTGAGGAAGTTAACTTTGCTATCAATGATGAAAATCTGAGTGCTTTTCTGTGAAGGACAACAGCTTCTACCTGTACGCACAGGCTCTCCATTTGATGACATGTCTCTTGTTCAGTTTCGGAGGTCAGAACTACGCCAGGTAACTCGGTATTCCTGGCCAGCGTGGACATATCGCACCCTAGATCCTAGGACCTCATCAAGTTCGGCACCTTCAGCGTTGCAAGGTATTTTACATCAGGAAATTGGTGTGATGTTGACAACACGATGGAGGAAGGGCGGCGCAGGATCGGAAATCACGGATCTACTCACTAACAATATGCACGTTCACAGTAAGTCAATGCGGTCTTCAGATGATCGGCATGGTGTCTGACAACACAGATGACACACACAAAGACACAAGACCAGCCGAGATTCTAAAAAGTGTGAAACGCGTGAAGACGACCAAAGATGCGTTGCTTAACTTCATGAATCTTTTCGATTTTGACACACGGGCACTTGTCGTCATGAGCTACGGTACCAGACTTTGTCTCCAATGTTGTTTTACGTGCAGAAGCTGCAGGTAAAGATGCTCAGGAGCAATTTGTGACAGACCACCTGAAAGGCGAGAAAGAATTCTTCCGGCCCATTAAGAAGCTCAACCTGAAAACACTCGATGAGATGAGCAAAAAAGTGAAATTAACTACGAGCAAAATAGTCCATTATAAACAGCAGTGTAACATCGCCTTCCAGTTGTTCGTGAAATGTCAGGCACACCCAGACCTGAAGATAAATCTACAGGAGCTTCTGACCTACCCCCTTACAATGACTTCCATTTGTGATACCAAGAAAAGCAAGGGGATTGGTTGGTTTTGTTAATTCGTAATGACATTTTTAAACATATAAAGGTAGAAACTAGTTTGTTTGATACCATTATTGCAATTAGTATCGATAAACGTCTAACTGGACGTGAAAGAAGTCTTATAGTAATATTTACATATATCCCTCCTAGCTCGTCTCGTTATTACGAGCAGTATGATTGTGACGTTCTTTCAGTTTTAAAAAGTGTCATTTCCGATTTTTCTCAAACTAGTGAGGTAATAGTTGTAGGTGATCTAACAGTCGCACTCGTTCTTCTGTAGATTATATCACTGGCGACATATCACATGAAAGTATTAAGTCGCATGTTCAATCCATTTTTAATTATTTGAGTGATACCGATGATGAAAGTTGTTTACCTACTATGAAGAATCCCGATTTAGGAGGGAACGAATTTGGCACTAGGCTGTTAAACCTTTGTAAATCTTCTGGTCTAAGAATTTTGAATGGTAGATATCCAGATAATTTATCGTGTGATTTTACTTTCTGTGGGACAAACGGTATGAGTGTGATTGATCATGTTTTATTACCATTTAACCTGTTTAATATTATTAATAAGTTTATGGTTTGTGAATTTGTTGAATTTTCTGATCATGCTCCATTACATATTGAAATTCGTTGTGAAAGCTTTTCTTTTGACACTAAGATTGATGGTGATGATGTCGAATATAGACCCGTTTTTAAATGGAAAGAAGAGTATCAATATCAATTTATTAAATCAGTAAGACTTAACTTAGGCTCAGTGAAAAAGTCAGTGTTAATTAGTAATGAAGTAAACCAAGATTCTCTTGATACAGGTGTTAGCAATGTTACTGATGTCCTGCTTGGTACCATGCAACCATTTTTTTCTAATCAATACACATTATAGTAATTCTAGCAAACTCCCTGTAAACCCAAATACCAGTACTCTTTCTAGTTCCAACGACAAACCTTGGTTTAATGACTGTTTAAAATCCCTACGTAAGCAATATCTGACTGCATTGAAAGCGTTTAATTCTAATAAGTGTTCCTCAAAACACACCAATCTCATACGTAAGAAAAGGAAGTATAAGTCTATGGAGCGTAAATTTAAAAGGCTATATCTAAGTGCCGAATGTGATATGTTAGAATATATGAGGAAGCATAACCCAAGGTCATTTTATAAGAAATTTGGACATAAAAAGTCTGTTTCGCCTTTACTAAATTCTAACCAATTGTATAACCATTTTAAAAAATTGTCTTCTGTCAATCAAGCTACTTATCAAGATCCCCATGATGACATACATGTAACTTTAGTTGAGAATGATGTTATATTCGAGGAATTAGATGCCCGCATTTCATCCCGGGAAATTGGTGATGCTATACATAAATTGAAAGGTGGTAAGTCACATGGACCTGATGGTATCTTAAATGAGTGTTTTAAATATTGTGAGAATTTACTTATTCCAACTCTCTCAATATTATTCAATAGCATCCTTAACAGTGGTTGTTTTCCAACTAATTGGTCATCCGCTATGATCATATCAGTGTATAAAAAGGGGGATCGAAATGACCCTAATAACTTTAGAGGTATTAGTTTAATTAGTTGTCTTTGTAAACTTTTCACTCCTGTATTAAATAAACGAATTTTAGATGTATGTATCAAATATGACATTTTAACTGATGCGCAATTTGGTTTTCGACCCAAACTTAGTACAATAGACGCAATTTTTGTTTTGCACTCTATTTTATCTAAAACGCTGTCATTAAAAAACCGTTTGTATTGCTGTTTTGTAGATTTCAGGAAAGCGTTTGACTATGTTGATAGATTAAGCTTATGGCGTAAGCTGACTAAATTAGGAATAAGAGGGAAAATGTTATATGTTATTAAGTCACTATACAAATCAGTTAAATCTTGTGTTTTGGAAAATGGTAAATGTTCTAATTATTAATTATTTTGAGAACAATATTGGATTAATGCAAGATGTAATATTATCACCGATTCTATTTCCACTTTTTGTTGAGAATTTTGAAAACTTCATTTATTGAAAATGGAAATTCTGGCTATGATTTCGGCGAATCGAGCCTATTTCTATTAATGTACGCGGATGATCTGGTAATGTTCTCTGAAACTATTGAAGGGCTTCAGTACCTCTTAGATAGTCTTCATAGTTACTCAACTAAGCGGAAATTGTCTGTTAATACTGATAAAACGAAAATAGTCGTATTTAGAAATGGTGGACGTATACTTGAAAAAGAATCGTGGAAATATAATGGCAATGAAGTTGAAATAGTAAACGATTTTTGCTATCTTGGTGTAAAGCTGAAGTATGATAATAAATTTAATCAAATTCAGAAATATTTATCTGACCAAGGTCGTAAAGCCATGTTTGCACTTTTTTCTAAGTGTTCTAATTTATTGCGAGGTGTGGAGATCATCGAAAGGGTGTGATATAGAATAAGTTCACTTATCATTTTGTAAGAAGATCCTAAAAGTTAAGAAATCAACCTGTAACGCCATGGTATATTTGAATTAGGCCGGTATCCACTAGAATGTTTAAGACAGTACAGAATGATAAAGTATTGGCTTAAATTAATGGTTTCAAATAACTGTATTTTGAACTCCGCCCTTTATATTTAAGTGATAGCAACACTGGTAATTGTATTAATTGGATAAACCATGTTAAACATTGTCTTTTTTCTATCGGTTTTGGTAATGTATGGAATCATCACTATCTGTATAATCATAAAAACATATTATGTTTGATAAAGCAACGACTACTTGATCAGTGTCTGCAATATTTGAGAGGCTTATTGGATTCCTCATCAAAATGTATATTATATAAGCATATTGTGAATCATTTTACTATACAATACTATTTGACTAAATAAATACCTCCTAAATACCAAATTGTTTTATCTAAATTTCGTCTATCTGCCCATAATTTGGCCATCGAAACCGGCAGATATACAAATATTGCGAGAGAACAAAGATTTTGCCCTGGTTGAAATTTAGATGTGGAAGATGAATATCACTTTATTTTAATCTGTACTAATTATCATGATTTAAGAAAGAAATAGGTAAAACCTTTTTATTGGCGTAAACCATCGATGTGCAAGTTGATACAATTGTGATGTTGTAAAAATATTAGTGATCTACGTAAATTAGCAAAATTTATAATTGAAGCCATGAAAATACGATCCCGCCTCCAATAACTTCAGTATAGTTATTTTAGTATTGTTCACTTAAACTGTAAGTTGTGTAGCCTTTATCATGGACGTATATTATAGTAAACTAACATTATTTGAGAACTTATTTCAAATTATACGAACTGACTGAATATAATATGTCAACTCACACAACTCTGATGTCCAAATACAAATTTAAGTTTTCAATGTATATTACAATTGTAACTTTTCTTTGATATTGTACTAATTTCTATGTGATTATATATATATATATATATATGTTATGTCTTACAATTCCAATAAGTTATGAGCTTAAGGAAATAAAATAATTGAATTATACACCAGTACCATACAGTTTGGCCACAGCAGATGGTTTCCTAGCGAAGACCGACAAAGCTAAAGCCTTTCATCACATAGCCAAAGTTGTGGAAGATTTCAACCAACCTCCGACAGAGAGGACCTTAACTATCCATGATAGTAATGCGATGTTTTACTGCATGAAGGAAGTCCCAGGGAACTTCAAGCTCATATGTAAGAAGGTATTTGATATGTTGGCTCCTATAGAGATGTCGTATTCATCACAGACTCGTATGACCCCGCGTCCATCAAGGTCATGGAACGTCGGCGCAGAGGAACATCTGAGAAGTTGATGATCAAAGATGAAAAGACCAAACGGCCCCCTGACTGGGAGGCATTCCTCACCAATGACGAAAACAAGCAACAGTTCATCAACCTACTGCTGAAGGAGTGGACCACAGACCAGTATGCCCCAATGCTCGAAGACCAGAAAGCGGTCCTCGTGTGTAACGGTGAGACTTATCTCCTAACCTCGACAGATGGAGTCAGTACAACGAAGTTCGCCGTCGAGTCTCTCCAGTCGTCGCAGGAGGAAACGGACACAAGGGGTGTTTTGTACTGTCAGTTTGGGAAGAATAGGGGCTATGAACATATCAATACGAAGAGTCAAGATACCGATGTATTCTTCCTATTCCTTCACTACGCGTTGGCCCTGCAGGTAGGGCGTTAGAATTGTACCTGCTGCCCCTATTGCATGATCGTAAAAGGCGACTAAATTTAGGATATTATCTTTTCTTTTCTTCCTAACTTGACTTTATCTTTCCTAATGCCTCACTTGGCACCGCCTCACTTTTGGCCTTGCGTTGAGCGTTCGCCCCTGTGAGGAAGGCTCTGGGTTCTGTCCCCGGCCGAGACACACCAAAGTCTTATACAAGTGGTAGTTTCTGCTCCTGCTTAGCGTTAAGCATACAGGGAGTGGGACGACTGGTTCGCCCGTTGTCAGTATAATGTGACCGGGTGGGGTGTGTTGCTTGGTGTCTTCGGCGGCATGCTTCAGTGATATAGCACTATAAAAAGGGCAACAGTTCCACTATACAAGAAGACACAACACGAACATACCGCAGTCTCCCAGTACACTCACCTCGCATAACATACACGCAACACACCGCATACATTGGAGGCCGTCCTTACATGACCATAGCTGTTAATAGGACGTTCATAAATCAAACAAACAAACAAACCTTCACTACGCGGCTATAGTGGACGGTCTAACCATTCTTTTTGATACGAGAACTGGGAACAAACAACGACTTCTGAATATGACAGAGTTGGCCCAGAAGTATACGCCCGATTACTGTTCACGCCTATTCAGGATGTGATACAACAAGTGCCTTCAAGGGAATTGGAAAAATCACGCCTATCAAGATCCTGGAGAAGAACCTGAAACACTGCGGCCCATTGTCTCGTCTGGGCGATAACTGTGCACTATATGGACAGTCACGGTTGAACAGTATGAATCTTGCCCGCTATACAAAGATCAACGCTTTGTGCCACAGCGAAACATTCAACATTACAAATGTTCATATTTGCATTTAGCAACACTGAAAATATAGGTACAGAACAAAAATCAGAATTCTACATCAATTAGTTTCAAGATATTAGACTATAATTAATTTTATGACGGCCATATAGAAAATAGTAATTGTGTACCAAATTTCATACTATCACAAATAGCACGATTAGGCCAAAAATGTGGCTTAAAGCTGACAATGCAAGTTAAAATTATTAAAATGATTTTTTTTAAATAAGTGTTCTCGAATTTCAAGAATCGTTTATGAGACATTCCCCGGTTGAGGACAGCCATTGTTGTTTTACATTCCGACTACTCACCGACCCCTATATAAAGCGCGTGAATCGACACACGTGCGCTCATCCACAGTATATATCACCTACAAATAGGTAAACAAAAACCTCACCTGTAAAACGATATGGGACTTGTTTTAGCAAGAAAACATGTCAACTCCTCTAAGTTGTCATTTAGATGTTTCTCAAAATAAAATTTCAACGCAAGTGAATAGAAATCCAAACAATAATCCGTCCACATAACTCCACCTATATCATCGTACTCGATGCACTCAACTGACCATATACACGTGACTATAGTACCTGACCCGAAAGAGCGTCAACTATCAAGGACACACACGTATCGATATACATGCACTTGGAAAACCTAGTGTATATTGAAGTGTGTTATTAGTTCGTATTGGACATATGTTGGGATATAGCTGACAACACCGTCTAATATTGCAGCGGTGGTCTAATTTTCAGTAGCGGGTCTAATGTTATAGTTGTGGTTTAATTTTTAGTGACGAGTCTAATTTTCAGCGACTGGGTCAGATTGTTGTGATGGCCTCAGTCTAATATTACAACAACGATCTTATTTAAGCGACCGGGTCGAATTTTGATGACCCCAGTCTAATTTTATAGTGGTGGTCAAATTTTCAGCGACTGGGATTAATGTTTGTGACATCAGTCAAATGTTATAGAGACGGTCTATCTAGCCGAGTCAAATATTGAAGGACCACGTACTAGATCTGTCTAATCATTCAAAGGAGTTCACTGAAATTTCCTTATTTTGTGTCTTAAAGTTTCTCTACTAGTTTAAATTACTGCATTTTCTAAAAAAAACATCACTGATTATCTATGTCTTAAATGTATTTGACGGCCGAATTACGACGACCTCATCTAAACTTACCGTCACTAGCTAGTATAGTCTATTACATCGTGCACATATCTTAAATTATAGCCAGGTCTAAATATAAAAAGTCTATGCAATAGACGACTTTTTTCACAATTCGTATTTCCCGCTTTAGGCTTTATGTTTTTGTTCTTTGATTGGTCAGTTTATATCATGTGATCGTCATATACGTAACGCACATGCGCATATGTCATTCTTCGCTGACAGAAAAAATTGTAAGACGCCATTTTGTAAGACAAGAAATTTTGGAATTTCGTTCGTTTATATCAGCGTTGAAGACGTTATACCACTACCAGTAACTAGATTCTTATCACTGATTGGTCAATTGCAAATTGGGTAAGTTTTTTTGTGTTATTTTACGGTTCAGTTATCACACAAATTTGGGTCACTATGTCAGACCCTGCTCGAGTTTTGGTTATCGGCCAGTTTCATTGCGCGTCTCGCTTCATATATCAATGACTCCCCATCGCGGGCTAATTTTGGTTTATCTCGTGATCTTGTGGATTTCGTGGGTATCCCAGCGGCTAATATGCAACGTATCGCTTCTCGTTTTGAGCTTCCCGGTTCGACATCTTTTACGACGTCATTTGTTTACAATGCGGCGGAAATGACCTAAGTAGGCCACGAGGTTTGCCTGATCGTGTGGTTGACGCTATTATGTTTTTCACCGAGGAACTCTTGTCCAGGGGTACCAGGCATGTCGTTGTTTGTCAGTTGTTTCGGCGAGAGCGAACACGTCGTCATAAAGGTGATGTTGCGATTTCAATATACAATTCGCGTGTGGCCGAAACCAATGAGCTATTGCTTCATAGACTTAATAATTTCCAAGGTGTTACCTTCTGGCGTCATACCAGGGCGATCTGGGATGAACATGACTTGTTAGGATCAGATGGTGTGCACTTTCATTGCTTAAAACCTTATTATCGCTCAGTTAAAGGTGGTATTATCTATGCTCTTGCCCAATAAATTTTTTACAAATTTCCCTGTTTCGGTAGAAGTTACCTCCCTTTGAGAATTTCCTGTGGTCAGAGATTTATTTCGGGGTTACTTCCCTTTACACGGAATGAGATCTATTATCACTAAGCCTACAACTAAATATATATTGCAGCCCAAAACACCTGTATGTAGGGTGGCGGCAGTTCCATATGTATTAAGGTAATACATAGGTAACTTTTTGGCGCTCTTTAGGCCGCACCTTCACTCAAAATTCTTTTCGATAAATAATTTGGGTTAAGTAAAAATAAATATTTTCGGCCGCCTTCATAAAAGGTTAGCCAGTTTTCTGCCAAAAATCCTTGTTGCGTTGTTTATTCTTGATTATTCATTTTGAGTAAACAGAGCTTGCTGCTTTATGAGAGAGCATACGAATTGAGGGATACAAAGAAGTGGTCTTTCGATTTTTGTATACGAATAAGGGGAAAAATAAAAAGTCTATACAATAGACGACTTTTTTCACAATTCGTATTTCCCGCTTTAGGCTTTATGTTTTTGTTCTTTGATTGGTCAGTTTATATCATGTGATCGTCATATACGTAACGCACATGCGCATATGTCATTCTTCACTGACAGAAAAAATTGTAAGACGCCATTTTGTAAGACAAGAAATTTTGGAATTTCCCACCCTAATCCACTTCCCTGTTGCTCAATATATTATGTACCAATAACATATGTTCTACTGTTAGCCAGTTGAATGTGTGCCAACTTTAAAGTATCTTTTTTGCATTATTGTCCATCCTTGCTCATTATGTTATGTGCCAATACACTATGTTCTACTGATAGCCATATAAATTTGTGTTTCTTAGTATCTTTTTTACATTATTGTCCTTCCTTGCTCAATATGTTATATAAACATATGTGCCATCTGCAATTATTATTATCAGAGTGTTAATTGTTGTTGTTATCTTATGGTGATGGCGCTCTTTAGGCCGCACCTTCACTCAAAATTCTTTTCGATAAATAATTTGGGTTAAGTAAAAATAAATATTTTCGGCCGCCTTCATAAAAAGTGAGCCAGTTTTCTGCCAAAAATCCTTGTTGCGTTGTTTATTCTTGATTATTCATTTTGAGTAAACAGAGCTTGCTGCTTTATGAGAGAGCATACAGAATTGAGGGATACAAAGAAGTGGTCTTTCGATTTTTGTATACGAATAAGGGGAAAAAAATAGTTTGTGGCCGATAGCTAATTTGTCATGACTTACGTATCCATAAGACCGGTTATGTACGTTTAGTGTATCGTCTGTAATGTAGCTTACGACCGTTTTATAGCTATACCAATATACTTCCGAGAATTCATGTTTACAACAAGAACTTAATCGGTTTCTCAGTATGAGTTTCATACTCATTGTGTAATGAAGATGACCTTTAATTCAAGCTAAATGTGTGCAAGCCTCATCCGCAGACTACACTCTGTGATAGACAGATTTACCTGTGCCCGGCCTGCTAACTGGTCACTTTTCAGCTTGAGTTAAAAAACTTTTCTACTTCAGTTAAAAAAGTCATGACAAACTTTTTAGCTTAAGTTAAAAGACTTTTCTACTTAAGTTAAAAAAACTTTTCAGCTTAGGTTAAAAAACGTTTCTACTTAAGTTAAAAAAAACTTTTCAGCTTGGTTGTGATTAATTGTAGCTGGTCTAAATTGACTTTTTAACAAATGCAATTTTTTAGATGAGCAACAGGAGAATGTGCTAAATGAATATTTGACTTAACAATTAACAAGACCGGTCTTATGAATTCGTAAGTCATGACAAATTAGTTATCGACCGCAAACTATTTTAGTTAGACCTGGCTATAATTTAAGACATGTGCACGACGAAAAGTTTAGATAAGGTCGTCGTAATTCGGCCGTCAAAGATATTTAAGACAATAGATAATCAGTGATGTTTTTTTCTTCAGAAAATGGTTTAAAATTCAAACTAGTAGAAAAACTTTAAGACACAAAATAAGGAAATTTCAGTGAACTCCTTTGAATGATTAGACAGATCTAGTATGTGGTCCTTCAATATTTGACTCGGCAAGATAGACCGCCTCTATAATATAATGTTTACTAGAATTTCACGATGCACTCACAGTAAGCTCGATCGAAAGATATAATCTAAAAACAGATAGCGTTGTTCAATTTTTCACAGCATATAACTTTGATACTCCATGGTATCGTTATGAAAGAAAAGCTGTCGTTTTCTCCGTATCAACACGGGCCTGCATCCTTTCGGCGAAATCCAACACATCCCCCTCAGGGGTGTCTTCAATGACGTTCGAGCATTTCGGGAAAAAAAAGGGAAACAAACAAAGATTACGGTATACCAGGTATATCATGCAGGTAGGGCGTTAGAATTGTACCTGCTGCCCCTATTGCATGATCGTAAAAGGCGACTAAATTCAGGATCTTATCTTTTCTTTTCTTCCTAACTGACTTTATCTTTCCTAATGCCTCCCTTGGCACCGCCTCACTTTTGGCCTTGAGTTGAGCGTTCGCCCCTGTGAGGAAGGCTCTGGGTTCTGTCCCCTGGCCGAGACACACCAAAGTCTATAAAAGTGGTAGTTTCTGCTCCTGCTTAGCGCTCAGTACACAGGGAGTGGGACGACTGGTTCGCCCGTTGTCAGTATAATGTGACCGGGTGGAGTGTGTTGCTTGGTGTCTTCGGTGGCATGCTTCAGTGATATAGCACTATAAAAAGGGCAACAGTTCCACTATACAAGAAGACACAACATAAATATACCGCAGTCTCCCAAAACACGCACCTCGCACAACATACAAGCAACACACCGCATGCATGGGAGGCCGTCCTTACATGACCATAGCTGTTAATAGGACGTTAATTAATCAAGCAAGCAAATCATGAACAACAACAAACTTGTTATTTGTGATCAATGTGTTTTTTATCTTTTTTTCACTTTTCTTCATGCTAAAACCATAGCTACATGTACATGACATTTACAAAAAAAATCTATTAGGAAATACCAAGGATTTCTGTATATACGTCCTTGGAAATACTAAATCATACGTCATCAAATATTTCCTATCATAGGTAATTAAAATAAGAGTGTTACCTATAGTATTATAAAAACAATCACTGTATTGTTTTATTGCTTTAAACAAGCAGGAATCTGACTTTGAGTTATGTGTAGATCTTATGATCATGCGGCCGGGGTCGATTCTCACCACTGGCGGCATCTTTTTCGTTTTTTTTTAAAAAAAATACAAGTATATATTGCAAACATGCCTATTCAAAATCTGGCGAGGGCTACATGTACAGGTAGCTATTACTACAAAATATATAATTAGATATCTTAGGATACACGGTCAGTATCTTAGAGTACAAAATTTATTTTGGTGTCGACACGGAAAGACGAGATGACAAAACCTCGTCATCTCCTCTCATCGCACAAACGATACCAGCATCGATATTGATTGCAGGAAAATAAAAATTCTAACGTTGAAAAATATGGGTTTATATATTCATTATTTACATAAACCAATCTGGACATTAAAACAAATCATGTATTTCATCTAGACAAATAATAACTTGCAAATTCCATACACCGCGTGCAAGGAGACGTCCTAGGCCTATTGCTACCCACGATGCACTTGATCGTGGTCTTATAGTATGCAACTTTTCATCGATTATTTGATCGACACTTATATTTAGAACTATGAATCAGTCTTGGGAATGAGATTTAGAAAGACGTTTTTTGTGTAATTCAGATTCCTTTCTTCTTTGGAATTCACGTTTACATCTCTGATCATCCTCGATACTCCAGGGGTTCCGATCACTTACGATCTCTACACCCCTGGACTATCTCATAGTGAAATTGAAGGCAGCTCAGCGGAAAACATTTGACCAATCACAGGCTAGCAAAGATTTCCTTTAAAGACTACAGAGAGAGCGAAGCCTAACATCAAAGTCACACAATCAACCATAGTGTACCGTTATAGGACTCTTTTGATGTACATCAAATGACTAAATTACCTGTTCTATTCTGTTGCCTCCAGTTTTACAATGAGATAGTCCAGGGGTGTACAGATCGTAGGAGATCGGAACCCGTGGAATATCGATGATGATCTCTGATGCAACTTATCGAATGCTTTTCTACTGCGATAAAAGTCATCTTTAAGGTGTCGACGTAAGGATGCAGACTCCTTGCACTTCAGCCACTTTTTTTCCTTCTCGTTCATTACATCCCAACTTTTTTGTAGCTCATCACTGTTCCAATATGGCTTATATAACGACTTTATTAATGCAACGCCAGATACAGATCCTACTGACGGCTTCTGGATAATCTTCCGACAACAAGGACGTATATTGTCCGACAAGGATTTATTCCTTGCTTCCAATGACCAGTTAGCCGGCCGGGCACAGGTAAATCTGTCTATCACAGCGGGAGGCTGGAGAGTGTAGTCTGCGGATGAGGCTTGCACACATTTAGCTTAAAATAAAGGTCATCTAGAATTGTACCTGCTGCCCCTATTGCATGATCGTAAAAGGCGACTAAATTTAGGATCTTATATTTTCTTTTCTTCCTAATTGACTTTATCTTTCCTAATTCCTCCCTTGGCACCTCCTCACTTTTGGCCTTGAGTTGAGCGTTCGCCCCTGTGAGGAAGGCTCTGAGTTCTGACCCCTGGCCGAGACACACCAAAGTCTATAAAAGTGGTAGTTTCTGCTCCTGCTTAGCGCTCAGCAAACGGGGAGTGGGACGACTGGTTCACCCCTTGTCAGTATAATGTGACCGGGTGGGATGTGTTTTTTGGTGTCTTCGGCGGCATGCTTCAGTGATATAGCACTATAAAATGGGCAATAGTTCCACTATACAAGAAGACACAACATGAATACACCGCAGTCTCCCAAAAAAAAACACCTCGCACAACTTACACGCAACACACCGCATTCGTGGGAGACCGTCCTGACATGACCATAGCTGTTAATAGGACGTTAAATAATCAAACAAACAATCATTACACAAAGAGTATGAAACTCATATTGAGAAACCAATTAAGTTCTTGTTGTAAACTACTCCCATAACATGAGAGTCGACTGGTCAGCCGTTTTGTTATCGGACGATATTTTGCTGACTGTCGACTCTCATTTCCGAAGGCCTATTTCTTTGATGCAGCTTCCGACGTCAGATGAAAGCGGAAGGAAAAGTGCAATAATATCAATACTTCTTGCTCTAATAGTGATAACATTGATGTGTACTTTAGGTATGTTAAATATGACGGCTGGTTACTACAAAAAACGGAACGTGAATTCAAGGGGCAGAATGCAAGTAAAAGTAAAGGCAGATCAAGCGTTTTGGGGACTTTGCAATTCGTTTTTTCTATTTACCGGCCGGATCGCTTTCATCATGAAGTTTTGTCTGGGTCATGAAAGTTTACGTTAGGAGATGTAAATATTTGTTTTAGATGGGTTTTACGGCTGATTTTGTCAAAATACTTGTTGATTTATGAAAAAGAGGTAGGTATTTGACATTGATGACGATTTAAATATGATTTAAACGTTTTATATAGTCACAATCCAAACTTTGAAAATGTTACCCTCAGCATCGGGTAAATGGCCTATCGGAAGTTAGAGGTAAGACACGACGTAACGTTCCAAAAGTCTCTCGTCGTGCTATACCTCTAACATTGTTGGAGTAGTTGTACATATGAATTTTTGGAAGTATATCTGTATAGCTATAAAGCGGTCGTAATTAAAGCTACATATACATTAATATTAGAGACGATACATTATACGTACACAAGACCGGTCTTATGAATAGGTAAGTCATGACAAATTAGTTATCGACCACAAACTATTTTAGTTAGACCTGACTATAATTTAAGACATGTGCACGATGAAATAAACTATATTAGCTAGTGACGGTAAGTTTAGATAAGGTCGTCGTAATTCGGCCGTCAAATATATTTAAGACATAGATAATCAGTGATGATTTTTTAGAAAAATGGTGTCAAAATTCAAACTGGTACAGAAACTTTAAGGCACAAGATAAGGAAATTTCAGTGAACTCCTTTGAATAATTAGACAGATCTAGTACATGGTCCTTCAATATTTGACTCTTTTAGATATACCGTCTCTATAATATTTGACTGATGTCACCACCACAATTTGACCCAGTCGCTGAAAATTAGACTCGTCATTGAAAATTAGACCGGCACTATAAAATTAGGCTTGGGTCATCAAAATTAGACCCAACACTGAAAATTAGACCACCGCTGCAATATTAGACTGTGGCCACCAAAATTAGACCGGTCACTGAAAATTAGACCATCACTGAAAATTAGCCAGCTGGTCACTGAAAATTAGACCCGGTCCCTGAAAATTACACCCATCATTGAAAATTAGACCGCTGCTGTAATATTAGACCGAGGTCATGGAAATTAATACCATGGTGGTTATTTTTAGACCAGTTTGCTCAGAATTAGACTTATTCTAATTATTAGGACATTTTCTATTAATATTAGGCATGTTTTGAAAATTAGGGCAATGTTTGAAAAAATTAGGCCTTTATGGTCTTCCAGTGATATATCTGTGCAGGTATTGCCGATATTGACTACGTGATACGGCTCGGGTATCGCCGTATCGGTCACGTTATGCAACTCGGTTTTCCGATTTTACCCGAAAGTTTGAAACATGGCGTTGACTTTGTCTTTCAAAACATGTGATATTTCATGCGACCTTACCGCTATGTCAATAGTATATTGGTGCTTTTATGGATCTGAATCATCATATAACATCCATATTCAAACATTGTTTGTTACAAGAAATACAACTTTAATGAATTAATTTACACCATTATGAAACGTTAGTTTTAGTTTATTAAACACCATCGAAAGGATCTTCCATCAAAAAGATGATGTCAAAGAGAATGGTATAGATCTAAATGAGATAATTTATGTGTTTGTACGAACTGTTCTGTTTGATTTTCCGCCGGGAATAGCTTCAAAATAAATTATTAAACAAGTGCGCATTTCAAACCTTTAACAAATATTTGATCATATCAAAATGACAAGGGACCATCTCCTATTTAGCAACATGGCGCTATATACCTCCTGACAGATAATGGCGGGGTATACATTATGTATTAGACTGGGTACGTTAAAGGGAATGGCAAACTCTAAAACTGTAAAAATCATAAAAACCAATGTCATTGTGATATAATCAATTCGATTCAATGATTTGGCAGCATGTGAAAATAAATAAGCATTATATATCAATCAATACCTAGTACGATTCCTTTGTGTAAACGGTTTATTAGACCAGGCAATGAGAAACTTTGATTGGACAAAAGGTACATTGTCTGTATTGTATAGCCAGGTAAAAGATTGTGTAAGGTACATTGTCTGTATTGTATAGTCAGGTAAAAGATCGTGTAAGGTACATTGTCTGTATTGTATAGCCAGGTAAAAGATCGTGTATGGTACATTGTCCATATTGTCCAGCCAGGTAAAAGATCGTGTAAGGTACATTGTCTGTATTGTATAGCCAGGTAAAAGATCGTGTAAGGAGCATTGTCTGTATTGTCCAGCCAGGTAAAAAATCGTGTAAGGTACATTGTCTGTATTGTCTAGCCAGGTAAAAGATCGTGTAAGATACATTGTCTGTATTGTCTAGCCAGGTAAAAGATTGTGTAAGGTATATTGTCTGTATTGTCTAGCCAGGTAAAAGATTGTGTAAGGTATATTGTCTGTATTGTCCAGCCAGGTAAAAGATTGTGTAAGGTACATTGTCTTTATTGTCCAGCCAGGTAAAAGATTGTGTAAGGTACATTGTATGTATTGTCCAGCCAGATAAAAGATTGTGTAAGGTACATTGTCTGTATTGTCCAGCCAGATAACAGATTGTGTAAGGTACATTTTCTGTACTGTCAGTCAGATTACAGATTTTGTAAGGTACAATGTTTTGTCCAACCAGATAACAAATTGTATAAGGTACACTGTCTGAGTGTCTGTATTGTCCATTCAGAAAACAGATTGTGTAAGGTACATTGTCCGTATTGTCTAGTCAGATTACAGATTGTGTAAGGTACAATGTCTTGTCTAACCAGATAACAGATTGTATTAGATAAATTGTCTGTACTGTTCAGCCAGGTAAAAGATTATGTAAGGTACAATGCTGTGTATGGTCAGAATTGTTTAGGACAAGAACTGAATAGTTTTTTGGAGTTGTTTTAGCTTGGGAAAAAAATCACCAGTCGGTGTTCAGACAAATAGATGGCTCTATTGTTACTGTAAAGCTATTCATAACCGATGTAACGTAAACCTGATTGACATGGCAGTCTGCATGTACGATGTGTGAAGTCACACACGGATGGTTTTCAGAACGCTTTATTTACGACAATCGGATTGGTCCGATTTGCTAGAAAACATGTTCGATATTACAAATGCGCAAATCTAGGTTCTTACTTCGGAACATAGATTTCTGCTATCAGACTCGAAAGGAAAGTCTTGGAAAACAGACGTGTTCGCATCAGTAGACCAGCCTTTACTAGTGTTGAGTTCGGACATTGTTCGTGGAAGTTCCAATACTTTATTACTTGATTAACTGAACAGCTGATATACCATAGACAATTTGGTGGAATATAAAGCTATAATAACGTAATTTAAAGATATCCCATCAGAATTTTGTTTTTACTGTGTACTGGGATTTTGTTGCCTACAATTCTCAAAAATGAATGTGTACATGTTGCTGATGTGCTTCTGGTATACAACTCACGCAACAATAACATCTTCATCATTCAAACGTGTACACAATGTGTCCCTCTCTGACTACGAAGGCCATGTGCTAGCTGTGGAGAAAAACGTGTACAACCGGATCGAGTGTTCATCTAAATGTCAGACGGACTGTCTGTCATATTCCTACAACAAGGAGACAAAAGAGTGTAAGACGTATACCAAAGCTCTGTGTGATGGCAACAGTGTGAACCTGTCCACAGTCATACAGGTGTATACAAAGAAGAGTGACGACTCCGCTTGTAGTAAGTTGTACTTGTAGTATCTGTCACCCGAAAAGTTTGTTTCTACAGTTCACACTTGTAGTAAGTACATGTATCTGTCACCCGAACTGTTTGTTTCTATATACATGTAGTTCATACTTGTAGTAAGTACATGTATATGTCACCTGAACTGTTTGTTTTATTCTACAGTTCACTCATGTAGTAAGTACATGTATCTGTCACCCGAACTGTTTGTTTTATTCTACAGTCCACTCATGTAGTAAGTACATGTATATGTCACCTGAACTGTTTGTTTTATTCTACAGTTCACTCATGTAGTAAGTACATGTATCTGTCACCCGAACTGTTTGTTTCTACAGTTCACACTTGTAGTAAGTACATGTATCTGTTACGCGAACTGTTTATTTCTACAGTTCACACTTGTAGTATGTACATGTATCTGTCATCCGAACTGCTTGTTTTATTCTACAGTTTACACTTGTAGTAAGTACATGTATCTGTCACCTGAACTGTTTATTTCTACATTTTACACTTGTAGTAAGTACATGTATCTGTCACCCGAACTGTTTGTTTCTACAGTTCACACATGTAGTAAGTACATGTATCTGTTACGCGAACTGTTTATTTCTACAGTTCACACTTGTAGTATGTACATGTATCTGTCACCTGAACTGTTAGTTTCCACCGTTCACACTTGTAGTAAGTACATGTATCTGTCACCCGAACTGTTTGTTTCATTTCAAAGTTCTCACTTGTAGTAAGTACATGTATCTGTCACCTGAACTGTTTATTTCTGTAGTTCACACTTGTAGTAAGTACATGTATCTGTAACCTGAACTTTTTGTTTCTATAGTTAACACTTGTAGTAAGTACATGTATCTGTCACCTGAACTGTTTATTTCTAAAGTTCCAACTTGTAGTAAGTACATGTATCTGTCACCTGAACTGTTTATTTCTACATTTTACACTTGTAGTAAGTACATGTATCTGTCACCTGAACTGTTTATTTCTATAGTTCCAACTTGTAGTAAGTACATGTATCATTCACCTGAACTGTTTATTTCTACATTCAATAGGTCACACTTGTAGTAAGTACATGTATCTGTCACACGAAATGTTTGTTTGTTCAGTTCACACTTGTAGTATGTACATGTACCTGTCACACGAAGTGTTTGTTTATACAGTTCACTCTTGTAGCAAGTACATGTATCTGTCACACGAACTGTTTATTTCTATAGTTCACACTTGTAGTAAGTACATGTATCTGTCACCTGAGCTGTTTGTTTCTACAGTTCATACTTGTAGTAAGTACATGTACCTGTCAAACGAAGTGTTTGTTTATACAGTCAGTTCACACTTGTAGTAAGTACAATTTTTGTATATGTTTCTGTCACCTGAACTTTTTGTTCACGTGACAGTCAAAGAGAGATAATTGAGTTTTCACGTATAAAGAGTTATTCCCCTTCACGGTATTCTCTTATAACACAGTGCGAGTTGAGATAAATCTTCGGAACTGAACAGACGTGTTATTTTGTCAAGCTTCTAATTCCAAGATGTAAGAAAAGAGCGAGTTCCCCTAAGCTCTCTCAGTACACTACATGGTGGAGAATTCAAATCGGCATTGTGAGTTATTATCATAATGTAACGTTTGGAGCTGTATGGCCTGTGTGGCGGGCGAGTATTACTCGTCAGTCGGGGCTCGCCGGCCAGATGTCCTTCCGCACCATGTCCTTTTGGGCGGGAAAGATATTTTGTGGTTTTACAATTTTGAATGACTTTATATTATACATTATATAGTTTGATGCTGATACATATATCAAAACTTGAATTCATTTCTTTTTATATGACATTGGATCACTGAATGTGACATTTTCGCCAATTTAGTAATTGTTAAAAACACGTTTGAAGTCTTGATTTCATGTCTGACGAGTCATTAACTTTAGCCGGTATCGTTAAGCATTATTGAAGTATCTGTCATATGTTGTCTAAGGAAAGAGATTCCTTGAACTGTTTATTACTTACCTGAAGAACCATTCAACAATACACGTGCGTACAGTCTGTATTGGTGTGTTCTTCCTGTAAGTAATAGATCTACATGTTTCAAACTATGTTAGTATAGTGAAACACGTGGTGTTAACGTCCATATTGTGCCATCTTCAGAAGAAATGAAGACACGACAAAGAAATGTTTCCTTGATTTTTTTAAAATAAAATATCTAAGAAACACAATTTAACAAAGCATGACAATTTATTGACTCCAGCCCTATCCGGGCCTCGAACTCACGATCTACGGCACCCAATCGCCTAGCCAAACATACCTGCGCCTTTTACCACTGAGCCACATCCATGTCCCTCAAAAAAGGACGTTTCTATGACGAAGTGATAGTCGGTTCGATATGGTGGAAATTGTCAAATAAAATCTTTGGATCAACAACACATAGTCTTTATGATACATTCTGTGTAGTAATTATGAAATATGAAAGAAACACAATTTCAACAAAGCATGAAAATTTATTGACTTGATTTTTTTATAGATATTAACTGTACTATGTTTAAAGTAAAAGTGTTCCAGTCTCCATGTGATCGGCCCAATACAATATCTATGTAATGGCTCCAGTATCCATGGCTACAGGTCAAATATTAAGTTTTGTTTAAAACTGTGGTAAAACTTTATGTTCAAAGGTTTGTCTCCTGTATCGAGCTCATCGTTTAATGATTATTTATTGTATTTTAGTAATAAACTGAAGTGTTTAAGTGCTATGAATGTTTGCGCAGAGTAGATTTCAAAAAGCAGATTATAAACTTTAGGAGCGAAATCTCTACTGACAACTGTTGACACACACACTTATTATCTCATCCATATTTTCGGTTTAGGTCTTACGAGTTGTAGTGATGTCAAACTTGGCAGTCCCTCCGTATTTACAATTTGACCATAAACTCTCACTCACATCTCTCTCTCACATCTCTCTCCACACGCCTCTCTCTCTCTTTCTCTAACATCTCACTCTCACTCTGTCTCCCTCTCTCTGTCTTTCTCTCTCTCTTTCTCTGTCTCTCCCTCTCTTTCACATCTCTCTCTCTCTCTATCCCTCTCTCTCCCTCACACATCTCTCTCTCCTACATCTCTTTCTCTCACATCTATCTCTCTCTCACATATCTCTCTCTCTCACTATGTCTCTCTCTTTGTCACTCTCTCTGTCTCTCTCATCTCGCACTCTCCCTCTCTCTCTCTCACATCTCCCCCTCTCTCTGTCTCCCTCTCTCTCCCTCTCTCTCTCTCATATCTCTCTCTCACATATATATATATAAACAATATTTTAGTTTTGTTTAAAAATGTGGTAAAACTTTATGTTCTAAGGTTTGTCTCCTGTATCGAGCTCATCGTTAAATAATTGTTTATTGTATTTTAGTTGTAAACTGAAGTGTTTAAGTGCCATGAATGTTCGCAGAGGAACTTTTCAGAAAATACACTATTAAAATTTAAGAGCGAAATCTCTGCTAATTACTGTTGGCTCACACATTTATTATCTCATCCATATTTTCTGTTTAGGTCTTACGAGTTGTAGTGATATCAAACCTGGCAGTCCCTCCGGTATTTACAATGTGACCTTGAACCCTGGCCGGAATGACGAAGTTTATTGTGACATGGACACATACGGAGGGCCATGGACAGTAAGAATAATAATGATACATTTTGTAGTTTAATCCCATCTCTCTCTTTGTCTCTCTCTCTCTCTCTCTTTGTCTCTCTCTCTCTTTCATCTCTCTCTCTCTCTCTCTCTCTCTCCCCCTCTCTCTCTCTCTTTCCAAATAGGATAGCACTTAGGCTAAGACGAGACGCTGTTGTACATAATAAGTCCGGGTTGGAAGGTGACTTCGGCAGGAAAAACTAGATGACACTTTAAAATTCACATAACTTTATCACATAAACATACAGAAGGACAAGCGCAACACTACACAATTTGCATAATGCAGTCACGATATGTAAAGTCGAGAAGCATTCCGATAAAATGAACATGGCGGTGATGGTTAAAGTACGGTAGCTGGGAGCGGACATGAAATAAATAAAATTATTGCGTGGGAACGAAATTTTATTGCGAAATTCGATCGTAGACATATTGCGTGCGAACGAAATATTAATGGTTCACCTTTGGCTATTTCAAATGTTGCAGTCTGCAATTTCATATCAATATTCTTTGTAATTGGTCATTTAAAGTGGTTTTGTGTTAACCTTCTTAATAATGAATATTTTATGGTATATTTTGCTTTGAACCATTACATGAAGTTTATTGCATATATCATTTGCCTTCAATAATTTTCATTCAAACTGTAGAAAATGTCACGTAAATTCAATGCTTAACTTTTAAAAATGGTTGACTAAGTATTGATACAAAATAACGTTCGTTGTAACAAAATTGCACACATTCAAATGGAAATATTGAAACATAATGTATTAAAGTCATATACAGTAATATAAAGCACATTTAATGCTTTTATTTACGACAGCGTATTAGGAACAATATATAGTTTTTATAAATGTTTGCAAACTGTGTGAATCCGCGTAGCGGATTTTCACAAAAGTTTGCAAACATTTTTTTTCCTACCCCGATAAAATTAAAAAAATAGTGACATCAATACTTATAATTAATTGTATACTCTTTTTGATTAAATGAAGTATGTTTAAATGTAAAATTGTAGTGGTTTTTCAAGGGAATCTTTTTTTCCGAATCAGTACGCAAGTCAATGTCTCTATTGTGACGTCACGATAACGTCGGGGTTTCGCGCCATTCTCGGATTTTTTTTGATAGTTGTATGCAAAAATATATTGGCCAATCAGAAAGCCAAATTTGGTATGAAAACAAAGAAAAATTAATTATTAAAGTATCTTGTAGTACAAATTATCATATTGTACATTTGCACGTACAACGTAGTATCTTGTACGTACAAGTTTATATGCTAAGTTGTTCATATGTACGTCAAGACATGCTGTACGTACAAGATAGATACAATTATAGACATGTATAGTATCCCCTGTACGCTATCATAGGTACATGTATTTCATTGAATATATAAAGTATAATACAATAAAAAAAACTTTAAATCGTTAAAAATAAGGAAAACATCTTTTTTAGAAATGGTGCCGTTTAATAAGTTGTAGGCCATATAATATTACTATTACTATACGATAATGAGCTCAATAGTTATTTCGTTCGCACGCAATAATTATTTCGTTCCCACGCAATAATATTTCGTTCCCACTCAAAAATATTTCGTTAAAACGCAATAGTATTTCGTTTCCAGATTGTGGATGAACACAGTTATGGTTACTGTACCACAAGCAGATTTTGTGATTTCGGCTTGGTTTTTGAAGCGAGACGACATTTCGACCGGATAGGGAAATGTCTACCTAGCATATTTTTCATAAATTTCCCGATTCTTCAGGCAATAACTTGGTCAATACTTGGCAAATTTTTTATCATCAATCACCCGTTGTAAAGATAAATTATTTCTCTTTAAGGTATGATATGCGTCACTGGTGTATAGAACCCGTTTATTAAAATAATAACAGGTAATTTTGTCCTTTGATGTACATCAAATGAGCTGTATAACGGTACACTGTGTTGGACTGTTTGGCTTTGAAGTTTTGCCATAGTATGGTACGCCTTTTTGTCATAAAATACAAATAATACTTAAGGTCAAATCTTTTGTCCTTAAGGTTAAAAAAATTGGTTAGGTAACATAATGGCAAAAACGATTATGTCACATTATTAACATAATGGCATATCTTTTGACCTTGACGTCAAATCTTTTGGCCTAAAGGGCAAATATATTTTTTTGACATTATGTGTGATGTCATAAATGTTGACATAGCACTTGCTGGGAATGGAATCGTCCAATTGTTTGTTGATCAGATTTAGTATTCATTTCATTAGGGGGAAGGGGGAGTCATTTTGCAATCAGGTCTTTCTTCAATCATTTACAGTATCAGGGATGGACAATAAGGTTTCAATGTTTCAATAAATCAAGAATCTTGTAGTCTTTTTTCATTTTTTTTGGATGGGAATGGAACAATTTTTATTATAGACTAAAGTATAAAGCAGTTCAAACAGTTATTTGACCTTAAGGTTAAAAGATTTGTTGACCTTAAGGGCAAAAGATTTATTTACCTTAAGGACAAAAGCACGTTAAGGGCAAAAGATTTATTTACCTTAAGGTTTAAAGTTATTTGACCTTTTAAAAAGTTTTTTGATCTTAAGGTTAAAAGATTTATTTACCTTAAGGACAAAAGTTTTATTTGCCTTAAGGTTAAAAGTTTTTGACTTTAAGCAAAAGTTATAAGGGCTACAGATTTCTTGGCCATAAGGTTAAAACTGTTTTATTGTAATTGTAGGCATATAAATGAATTATTACTGGATAGTAGATGACTTTATTTAGTGTCAATAAATGAACAACTTTTTAAGCAAATATTTTAATTTCTTTCGAGGGATTTTTAAATTTCATCAATTGTTTGGCGTTTTCATTATTTTTTTAAAGGACTTAATATTTCATTTCCCTTAGTATTTTAATGTGTCCAGTATGTGGACAAGTCCATCATGTGATTAGGGGTATGAGTGACTTCTATAGATTAATTATTTATCTATTATGGCCTGGTTGAGAGGGCACTATTGCCTCATAGTATTGTCGAGGGATGGAATAGTGCCCGAGCCGAAGGCGAGGGCACTATCCTATCACGAGACAATACTATGAGGCAATAGTGCCCTCTCGGCCAGGCCATAATGGGTTTAGTACATCATCCTCGAATGAGACCTGTTTTCATGTCATCGTAGCAGAAGCACGTCAGGCGAACATAAATAACTGTCTTTTGTAGAAAAGCAACATTTTTTTATCCCCTCACACAATAGCCTGTCCGCCATCTTGACGTCTTGGTTGAAGCGTAACGTTATAATGACGCTATGTAACGTTGACGTCACAATACATACACGTTCAATTTCCCGCCTCTTCAATAGTGTCCGCTTGCCCGGGCACTATTGCAAATAGTACCCATCTGTGTAGCCAATCAGAATCCAGCATTCTGTCACGTGATGTACTTATTGTAATTATGTACATTTAACATTAAGGGCAAAATTATTTTTGACCTTAAGATGAAATCTTTTCCCTTAAGTTTAAATGTACATAGTGGCAAAAAAACATTTTTGCCCTTTAAGGTCAAAAGATTTGACCTAAAGTATTATGTGCATTTTATGACAAAGCGGTGTGCCATACAATGCAGCTCTCTCTGTGGTCTTCAAAGGGAATTTTTGCTGGTCTGTGATTGTTTCAGATTTGTTCCACTGAACTGCCTCCAATTTTACTATGAGATAGTCTAGAGGTATAGAGATCGTAAGTGATCGGAACCCCTGGAGTATCGAAGATGGTGTTATATAACCCTGAACACTTGTCATTGCCTAAAAATTCCGCGTGACGTCATGTTTTACTTTACTTAAGCATTGAAGTCACTATTTTTTAATTGCATCAAGGTATGAAAGAAATTTAGTTTGTAAACTGTGTGAATCCGCGTAGCGGATTTTCACAAAAGTTTGCAAACAAAATTTAGTTCATATCCCGATGAAATTAAAAAATAGTGATTTCAATGCTTATAATTAATTTTCCAGGCTAGTTCTAAAATGAAATACGTTTACGCGTACGATTCCATTGTTTTTTCAAGGGATTATTTTTTCCAAAACAATACGCAACGTCAATGATTCTATTGTGACGTCACGATAAAGTCGGGATTTCCGCGCCATTCTCGGATTTTTTTTTCATCGTGGAATGAAAAAAATGAATAGGCCAATCAGAAAGCTAGTAACAAAGAGAAAATTAATTATTTAAGCATTGATTTCACTATTTTTTAATTTTATCGGGGTATGAAAAAAAATGTTATGTTTGCAAACTGTGTGATTCTCAAAAAAGTTTGCAAACATTTTTTTTTCATACCCCAATAAAATTAAAAAATAGTGACATCAATACTTATAATTAATTTTATACTCTATTTGATAAAATGAAGTATGTTTAAATGTAACATTATAGTGGTTTTTCAAAGGATTCTTTTTTCCGAATCAATACGCAACGTCAATGTCTTTATTGTGACGTCACGATAACGTCGGGGTTTCGCGCCATCCTCGGATTTTTTTTTCATAGTGGTATGCAAAACAAATATTGGCCAATCAGAAAGCCAGATTTGGTATGAAAACAAAGAAAAATTAATTATTAAACAATACACTGCTGTACTATCTATTCCGTATTATAAATATCGCTGAATTATTTTGTTTTTTTAACTAATAGGTGATACAGAACAGACAGGACGGTACTGTAGACTTTTACCGGAACTGGACGGAATATCAGACAGGATTTGGTGACTTAGACGGGGAATTCTGGGCAGGTAAGTACAGTGTATTTATGAGGTACTACACAAGTCTATTATTATCCACGACTGATGTCTTATGTTTCTGTACAAAAACCAAATTAAGATAACAATAACAAATGTATGCGCTTAGACATAAATAACAAAATGCATACTATCTATAATAACGTACCATGGGTTATATTTCAATTTATTTTTTATTTTTACAGTTTGATTGTTTATCGGAATTTGTAACATGTGATGCAAGGACATATATTAAATCAATGCCTGACGACTCAATAAATATTTTGTTAGGTCTGAACATAATACACCTCCTAACCCAGAACGGTCCCATCCTTCGTATCAATCTGATGTCCTGGAAGAATGATACACAGTACGCCGAGTACCAGGACTTCCGTGTGGGGGACGAGTCATCGAAGTACCTACTGTCGGTATCGGGATTCTCCGGGAATGTCTCATGTAAGTCTTTTTGTTTGTTTGTTAGGAGTTTTATCTCTTTAACAAACTGTAGTGATTGTACCGTGGGGTCAGTATTACCGTGGTAAGTATTTCACCCCGAGCCTAGCGGTGTGGTGTGTGATTGTGTGTAGCGCATGCGCAGTGTGTGTAGTTGGCGAATGGATTCAGGCTGTGTGACTGTAGATTCGGAAACAAGTAAATATATAGACTACGAACTTAATGTAACTCACCACGAGTACTTTATTGGTGTCAGAAGTGCTGATCGGGAGCCACGTGTCTCACGGACTCGATCAATACAGTTCTCTTTAGCGCATTCTAAGCGAGGAAAGTAAAACTGACGTGATTGTCAAAGCACCACGTGTGTGAGTTGCGGGGCTGTCTGACAGGCATTGATGTTTGTAGGAGTCTCTAAGACTTGGATTCAAAAGAGAAAAAAGGACAGGTAAGTATATTTTAAAAATCATTTTGCAAGGTTGTGCCATTTACGGAACGTAAACTCTGTTTACTTTTGTTTAGTTTGTTTATATTGAATTTGTTTGCTTGTTTACAAATATGATTTTCCCGCGACATTTTGCTGCATGTTTTTTTAACATGGCATTTCGTATAAATGTGGCCAGTGCATCAGATTTGGCGAGATGTCTATCAGGAATAGGTCCAAAACGAGCAGAGACGCTGGTAGAGCTGTGTGACAGGCTGGGGTATATAACACCTGAAACATTGGCCTATGTATTAAAGGAGACTCCAGACCATGGATATCTGAGCTCAATAGATTTCAGTATTCCAAAATCATCTGAGGTTCGACATGAAGGGAAGGTGACAGAAGCGTCTTGCTCAGTAGCTGATGTTGGACAAGGTGACATGGATGACTTCTGGTCACAAACCTTGCCAAGCCTACCTGATCCCTTAAGGCCAACAACGGTGGAGGATATGAGGAGTGACAGAACTCTGTTTGTCGACTTGTGGCCAAGGGTTCCTGATTACCCGTTACCATCAAAGGGGCCAGCTAGTAAAAGAACAGCTGACATATTTAAGAGCACTTTTGGTTCGGGATTCAAACCAATACCATCTTTAGATATTGGGGGAGAACAATCTGACGAGGAAAAGAAGGATGATAAACCAGAAATCCCTGAATCATTGGAAGGGAGGTTTAAGGAACTGAAGGTGACTCCAAACAAATTCTCTCAAGAATGGAGGCGACAGCAGCTGATCGAGCATTACAAATATCAGCTGGAGCTGTTAAAACAACAGATGGAGGAGTCGTACCATGAACCCTCTGGGTCAGGTAAGGAACGGCGAACGAGAGGACAACTCGAAACGTCAAGGTCACCGACAACCCCAAAGTCTCCGAAGGAGTAATCAAGGTCACCGACACCCTCGAAGTTTCACAAAGAGGGGTCAAGGTCAACTTCATCCTCGAGGTCAAGAAAGAAGTCTTGATGGATGCGGTACGTTTCTTTCTAAGCAAGTCGCAGAACCGATAGGATGAGCATGTTCAGCAAATTGCTGGAGCCATCAGAGCGTCAGTGAACCGGTCAAAAGGATTCACACCAAATAGGTTAATGTTGGGAAGAGAGGTTACTACGCCGGCTCAGCTAATGTTTCCCCATCCATCAGTCAGGTCTGAGGGGATTGATGAGTATGGAATTAGTCTGCAAGACAAAATACAGGAGGCACACAAAGTGGCCAGAGAGAATCTTAAGGCCACACTTAAGCAACGGAAGAAGTATTACGACTTAAGGATTCTGAAGCGGCAATACTCGGAGGGTGACCTAGCGTATCTTCTAGACACGGCGGTGGTCAAAGGGAAATGCAAGAAATTGTCGTTCCCATGGAAAGGCCCGGGAATTATTGTCAAGAAGCTGTCCGCATACCTGTATCGAGTCAAGCTCCGGAACTCCGTCTTCGTCACAAATCATGATAGAATGATGCCATATCGAGATCGTAAAGTGCCGACATGGATAACCGCCTACCGATCGAATCCTGTGGGCGATGCTGTTCCTGTAGAGGACCAGGACGGAGAGATTGAGTACTGCTTGTGCCGTAAACACTGCAATGGTCGCTTCATGATCCAGTGTGATTTCTGCGACGAATGGTACCACGGTTCCTGTGTAATCATCTCTGCCACTGATGCATTGGACATAGATAAGTATCGGTGTAGTAGATGCAGTGGTACCGGAAAGTAGAACTCAAAACTGTTTCTGGTTTCTTGCAGACATGGATCCCAAACAAAAGTTCCTGGAGCGAGTGGAGGGATTGGTGGCCCGAAAATCACTGTACGAACCGGCCCAGGACTTTGTGACCAGAGTGGGAATCCATTTTCATGATCCCAGCGAAATAAGGGACGTTGTGACCAAGATGGTTAATGTAGCTAAGGGATTGCTACAAAGCCAGCCTCTGAAGAGGACTATTAGGAATTGGCTGGTGTCTGCAGCTCGTTGTCGTCATGATTTCGAAATCCTTGATCCGGAATGGATAGACAACAACGTTCATCATGTCGTCCGGTCTCATCGGCGAGAGTCACAGGCATATTCTGGACCAGTTGGCCATGGGGACATGGTGAAGGATGTCAGATTGCAGTCTGACGACACCTTGGGGAGAAGAACCGAGATAATCAGGACTGAGGCTTCTTGCCCGCCTGAATCTGACGAGAGTGCTTTGCTTAGCAATCCTGAGCCATCAGAAACAAAACATGTATGGAGGTTTGCACCCCGGACTCTTCCATACTGAACTCTCCAAGGAAGCAGCCAGTTAGAGCAGACACAGCGGTGGAGACACTCCTGGATTAATGTCTCTCAGACCTGTCTCAGGTAAAGAGAGAGGAGACTCAGGCTTTTTGCCAGAACCCTCCAGCACCCGAGTTGGTGAAGATATCTGGATCAGTGGGAAAGGAGGCTTCTCGCTCTTCCCGAGCCAGGGATGAGCATCATTGAGTCTCCTGTGATCGCAGACACACCAGACCGTCCAGAGAGGATCATTCAAAGACAGGAGCTTCTAGCTCACACAGGGGCATCTGCAAGGATTTCTGAAGGAGGCGGGAAGGTGGACACTATGGGTATGTGGATTGCAAACAACCCGGGATTATCCTCCCAAGACCAGAGATGAGCCTTCAAAGACAGAAGCTTCTAGCTCAAGCCGAGGCCCCATCAAATGTCCCTCAAGGAAGCGTGAAGGAGGATCCTCTGGCTATGTTGAAAAGAAGAAGAGGAGGAAGGAAACAGAGAAACTGTGCTGGTGCCCGAGTGCAAGTCACCCAATACCGGTATCATGTTTCCGGAATCTTCGATGAAGATCTACCCCCTGAAGATAAGGAGGTACTGAATCTTCGGAAGAGGGCACTTAGTGAGGCCGGTATATGGCTTATGGCTAGGCCAGGAACATGGGATGAGCTGGTAACCTATGTCAACATGCAGGGCATGATGTCACGTGCCGACAATAGCCACGTCAGCGAGGTGCACGCCAGGTCTATGACCGCCTTCTGCAGGTTTTTGGATTTGCCCCTCCCCTCCAGGTTTCACTTGCATCCTATCAACTCCCCAGCAGTACTCTTGCACTGGAAGGCGATTCTGCTGATGTCTGCCAGGATGGAGCCGGATGAACGCGAGTACTGGAAGAAGTCCTTCCCGGCTCCCCAGGGAATGCTGAGGGCTGTGGAAAGGCCGATGACCTTTGACTCTCATTTCCATATTGATCGAACCATCAAGGCCATGGGGCTGAGTCCAGGGGCAGGATTCAGTAAAGTACTGGACAAAGTTAATGTGGAGATGGGCAAGGAGGTAAACCTCATTGGTTCCTGTATTTCGTACTGCGACCCGGCTACATATCCCTCTGGACGGAGCCTTCTTGGCCTTCCCGAGGGTATGGTAGTCGGGTTACATCCCAAGTGTCATTTCCGGAACTTGGATGAGGAGGATGCCTGGTTTAAGCAGTTAAGGGAACTCTTCTGGCTATCACGAGTTGCTGCGATCGGCGAGGTAGGTCTTGACCACACTGTGCCCAGGAGGCGATGGCCAGAACAGATGGACTGTTTGGAGCGGGCACTGCGGTTGGTGAAGAAAAGGCATGTGCTGGTACTGCACTGTCGAGGAATGCCAGGGGACAACGGGACGGAAGCTTATATGCTCCTCCTTAATCTCGTGAAGAAGGGAGTGCCAAAAGACCAGAGGATCCACTTCCAATGTTTCAGTGGGGACGAGTATGTCTTGGATCAGTGGTCCTCTGTGTTCCAAAACCTTTACTTAGGCTTCACAAGATTGGTTAGCTCTTTCTCAGGCCCGCAGACCCGAGCCTTGAAGGCAGTGAGACAGGACAGGACCCTGCTGGAGACAGACTCTCCGTATTTCCCAAGGCCTGGACAGCAGTGGTCAGCTCCTAATCAGCTTTATTCGGTTGCCGAGGTGATTGCGCCGATTCTACAGACCACAGTGGACAAACTGCTGAGGACAGCAGCGGCCAACGCTCAGCGGCTGTTCCAGAGGCAATGAGTGAAGGTATGAGACAGACACCATTGTAGAGTATGGCTTCTTGCCGTGCTAGGTTGTCAGTAAACCTTCAGTGATTACGGAATGTACCTCAGTAGCTTCTTGCTCAGTACATAGGTAAGTAACAGTTTAAGTCATGGAGGCTTCTTGCCCCATTCCCTGACACCTGCAGAGAAACATGTGACCACATATGGACCTGTTGGTGAAGCACGCTTACTGAGGACCAGCTCCTTCATTTATAAAGTTGGGAGGAGTGTAGTGATTGTACCGGGGGTCACTATTACCGGGGTAAGTATTTTACCCCGAGCCTAGCGGTGTGGTGTGTGGTTGTGTGTGTAGCGCATGACCAGTGTGTGTAGTTGGCGAATGGTTTCAGGCTGTGTGACTGGAGATTGGGAAACAAATAAATATATAGACTACGAACTTAATGTAACTCACCACGAGTACTTTAAAACATTTAGAGAGCATCATTTTATTATGTCCCCAAAACGAAGTGGGGGACATATTGTTTTTGCTCCGTTTCTTCTTCTTATTATTATTATTACAGGCTAACCGATATTTACATAATAAATAATTCATTTTTCGCAATTTTCAGTAATGTGGACATGACGTACATAGGAATTATTTTACATGATGAATAATTTGCGTGCCCCTGTGCTTGGGCTGAGGTGACCAATATTACATTTCACTGGAATGGCAGTTGAGATGGGTTGTTTTTACATTGTACACACGTTCCTTCCACATATTCATAATTCTAAATTTAACTGTCGAAGACAGATATATCTGGATCAAATTATCGTTGAAAAGTTACATAATACATATGTGTAAGACCACGATCGAGTGTATTGTGGGTAGCGATAGGCCTAGGATGTCTCCTTGCAGGCGGTATATGGAATTTTCAAATTATTATTTGCCTAGATGAATAAATGATTTGTTTTAATGTCCAGGAGACAGGAGTCATCTCGTCTTTCCGTGTCAACAAACAGGCCTATTGAAGGACACGTCCTTGGCCTAGCTACTGTAAGATACTGACCGTATATATCCGATGCAAATCCTCAGATATATAATTATTTATTCTGTAGTAATAGAGCTACATGTACATGTAGCCCTCGCCAGATATTGTGAATAGTTTGAATAGGCATGTTTGCATGATATATTAAAAAAAAAAAAAAACGAAAAAAAAATTGCCGCCGGTGGTGAGAATCGAAAGATCAGAAGATCTGCACGTTAAAACTAAGCCAGATTTCTGCTTTTTTATATACAGTGATTTTTTTATAAGAAGAAGATAACATTGTTATTTTTTGATGATGTATGATTGAGTATTTCCTAATAGGAAAATAAAAATTTGTAAATATAATGTGCATGTAGCTGTTGTTTCAGCATGAAGAAAAGTGAAAAAATGATAATAACACATTGATCACAAATCACAAAGTTTTTTGTTGTTCTTTAATATACCTGGTATACGATAATCTTTGTTAGTTATTTTCTTGATTTTTTTTTCTGATATGCGCGAATGTCGGTGAAGACACCCCCTGAGAGGAATGAGTTAGATTTCGCCGAGATGAAGCACAGGCTCCTGTTACGTTGATACGGAGAAAACGACAGTTTTTATTTTATACCAAGGAATATAAAAGTTATATGCAATGAGAAATTGTACAATACAATCTTTTTTTTAGATTATATCTTTCTACTGCGTATGCATCGTAAAATTCTACTAAGTTACATGAAAAATCACGATGACTGCAGGTACAGGTAGGCCATCCTCGATACTCCAGGGCTTACGATCACTTACGATCTCTACACCCCTGGACTATCTCATAGTAAAACTGGAGGCAACAGAATAGAACAGGTAATTTAGTCATTTGATGTACATCAAAAGAGCCGTATAACGGTACACTGTGGTTGAATGTGTGGCTTAGATGTTAGGCGTCGCTCTCTCTGTAGTCTTCAAGGGAAATCTTTGCTAGCCTGTGATTGGTCAAATGTTTTCCGCTGAGCTGCCTTCAATTTCACTATGAGATAGTCCAGGGGTGTAGAGATCGTAAGTGATCGGAAGCCCTGGAGTATCGAGGATGCAGGTAGGCCTAAGGTTATGTAATGCACAGTCGATGTCGGGAACAGATCCGATTTGATGCATTTAACTCAAATATAAAAAAAATGAGTACTATTGCCGAAACCTTTTGGACTAGAGATAGTCTTAAGTCTTCAAAGATCGCTTTTTTAATGAATAAGAAAAAAACACGAAAAAATCACGATATCTGCTCGCAACCCAGTGGTACTGCGGTTTCATCGGTTTTCGACGGCGAAAGACCAAAATAGATTTTTTACACACAATGTCAAACATATTCAATTCAAATCATTAATTATATGTTTCAGAAGCATGTTAATGATGTTTTTGTGCAATATTTCATGAATTTCATCTACTAAACGAAGCATTGTATCCACAAACGCTGTAAGATTTACATTGTAGCCTACGTACGTAGGCGTACTGTTTCTTTTTGTCAAAGTGACGTTTGAATAATGAAATGTTTCAAGATAAAGTAACACTATTATTTTAAATTATGTTAAGCTGTATATGAGTGCAAATTGCCACCATAATATCACAAATGAATGCTTATTCAATCCTTCAAAACGTCAGCTTGCAAGGTCGAATCACCTGGGCTCATAGAGGACTAACAAGTGACGTCATTGGAATGTTCGGAATCAAATCGTCAAATTTAGAAATGGCAATCAGAATAAAGAAATTAAATATTTATTTACTCACATCGCAATATTTTCATATCGCAACTGTAACAGGAAATTCTTATTACCTGGTATCGAGTTCTATGCCTGATTAATCTCGATATTAGTGCTGAAAATATCTGGTTTATTGATATTGTTCCGCTACTTTTGTTGAGTTTTGTAAAGATTTTAGCATTCCAAGATGGCCGCTGGATCATTTCCTGTTCTTCAGGTTTCGATCTCCGATCTCAATGAAGATTGGTCTACAGAGGGTTTTAAGGGATGGCGAACAACATAAAAACATTTTCGTAAAGATTTTTGGTATTCCGAGATGACCACTGGGCTAACTTCCTGTTTTCATATTTATATTTTGGTCTCTGATTTCAATAAAAATTAGTATATAGGAGTATTAAGGGATGCTGATAAATATGATAAAAGATTTAAAAGATTGTCGCTGAGTAAACTTCCTGTTTTCAATTTTTCGTCAACAATTCATTGAAAATTGGTAAATGGGGGTTTTAACTTAAAATTTTGAGGGATGCCATACAGTCATGATAGCTGCCAAATCAATTCCTCTGAAAATAGCCTTGTATTACCTTTTTTTCGCGTATAGTGCACACGTTTTTTCAGATTTGTTGCAATTGGGGGTGCGTTTGGGGGACTATGTAATGGTGTCAATTACAATGAGTACTTGTTAAATAAGACAATTATAAAAGTTTCCACATTGTACCAGGAAAGCGTTGAAACCCTAAACATACAATCATAAATGTAAATATCATACATACGTTATATTTTTGCAATTCGGGCCTACTAACGTAGGAGTTGCATTAGATAGACAAACAGTTATATAATCATCACCGAATGAGGTGAGAAATTAGAAACGCATAATGTCCGCTATCAATTAGATTTGTGTGTATATATATAAAAATTGAATACCGACTTGGGTTAAAACGCATTGATTCACATATGAGTGTATGAATTTAGTAGTTAACTATAATTAAGATTTTAGTCAGCTGACCTCGATGATCGGTGTAATCAATCCTGTATAACCTGTCTGTGTTTTGACAGTTGATGCTATGGAGTACAGTGACGGTTTCCAGTTCTCTACCTACGACAATGACAATGACGTGGTGGGATATTTTTGTGCTGTAGACAGTCACGGCGCCTGGTGGTACGGAGGCTGTAGTTTTAGTAATCTGAACGGGCGGTACGTACAGGATACTGGGGCCGATTCGAGGTCGATGTTTTGGTACAGTTTCTACTCTGGCCGGAATGCCGTACCTATGATGAGGTCCAGAATGATGGTGAAACATCCCTGTGTTTAACACGGACAACAAACAAATCCACAACTTATTATGTATCTTAATTCTTGTTATTTTCCATATTATATCTGTTTTTATTATCTTCGTTTTGATATTTGTATTTCATCAAACAGTTGGTTTTAAATCCGTGTATCGTTACTGTGATTTAATCACATAAACATCAGTCAATATAATCATATCGGTATGTACAATAATATAACTGTGTCTGTTGAATGTCGTAATAATTAAAAGATTTCTAAGGAAAGAAAACCCTAGTTGTTATTTATCCCTCCAAATCAAATGTGATTCCCAAATCAATGTCATGAATCATTATTCAGTCAGATACCGATAAATATCATTGTAGCCTTCTCCAGAACAGCACACACTATTTAAAAAAACAAAGGCAATTGTTTTGAAAATATTACACAATTTTTATGTATGGAGAATTCACTTGCAGTCCCAATGCTTGGGCGAATCACATTTTACTATATCCTTACGCTAATCGACAAACGCATCGTACAAAATAGCCAAATTATTTCAAACGTACTTAGTTATAATACCGGTGAGTTCGTAGGTCACAAATACACCAGGGTTATTATTTCTTAGCCAAAAATTAAACGTTAAACAGATATATGGGATTTGAAGGTCTATATTCTGCGGATGAAAAACAAATCATGTAAAGATGTTGTGAGGCACTTCCGGTTTACAGAAGATGGCAAAAGAAGAATCTGTGAACGGTAAATGATGCTTATTCTTGGTTACTTAATCTGTAAAAAAATAATTGTTTGGCCGATATTTGTAATTTAAATCACTGGATGACAGCTGTGAAATCGATTTGTTGATCGTCGCCTCACAACGGCATAATTTTTAACGAATTTGCCTCGTGTTAAGAATTATCTTTAAAATCACATGTAAATTCAAATTATCAATTGTGTTTTATTTCTCTTATATTTTTTAAACTAACAGTAGTTTGTTATATGAAATTCAATTAATATTTATAAATATATTTTGACATTCCAACCCATGGGAACCCCAACAAAATATCCGCGTGTTTTGCTCAATTCAATAGACCCAGGGCGAAATCTACACGGCGACCCACGTGTGCGATTGGATATACGAGAATAACGGTGACTTTCATATTCTTAGTATTGTGTTGATTTAAAGCTCTTTGTGAATTTAAAATTTGCAACAAATATCTACATTTTGGAACTTTTTAGACATATAATGAGTGAAGGAAAATTGTTAAAATATCTTGAGAAGACTAAACCTGTTGGCACTCCATCTTCATATAGCTGCAGAAAAAATCTGTTCTTCTTAGTGACAGTAAAGGGAAGTATTTGAGAGATTGTGCTGTCACAGAAGTGGAAAAAGAAATATTATGGCTGTGTTAGGGTGGAGCGACAACTTCCAACAGTTACTACTGGTTCGTGCCAAAAGCAGAACAGACATTTCAAACTTACGGGTATTTTGAACTATACATGTACGTGTGGTTAGGTACTTGTGCCCTTACTGTTAAAAACAAAACCACAACCACAATTACTCGGAGTCAAATATTACTAGTATTTTGAGGAGTTCATCACTCTTGGAAATAAAACTGGCTTTGGCGTAACTTTACTAGATGTTCCAATTTTTTCTATCGTGTAGTGGAACAGACATAAATGCCACAAATTCCCAGTGGATTTTTTAGATCTGGATAACACATTTAAAGCTTCAGTAGCATCGCTCAACGCAAAAATTCGTTCTATAAATTGTATCAACAACAAATCATCTCCCCAGTTTAGTTTGGACTTATTACGAAACCGTAGATGGTGTTCATCCAAAGTCGCTTTTGAGTAGATATTGGCTTCGTAAAATAACGGAAAATGTTGTAAAGTGTTGTTATTGACATTTTGTGTGCTTTATGTAATTACCTTCAATATCGTGGATAATTACCTATCGGATGTACATTTGTATGTAAGTGGTGTGAGTGAGGATTGTCTCGCCATACTTATATTCTACGGACCACTGTGTTAAACTTGTGCTCATCATCATATTATGATACTTGACATTAGTTTGTGTGTGTGAGAATTGTCTAGCCATACTTATATTCTACGGACAGCTGTGTTAAAATTGTGCTCATCATCATATTATGATATTTGACATTGGTTTGTGTGTGTGAGGATTGCCTCGCCATACTTATATTCTACGGACAGCTGTGTTAAAATTGTGCTCATTATCATATTATGTTATTTGACATTGGCTTGTGTGTGTGCGGATTGCCTCGACATACTTATATTCTACGGACAGCTATGTTAAAATTGTGCTCATCATCATATTATGATACTTGACATAAGTTTGTGTGTGTGAGGATTGCCTCGCCATACTTATATTCTACGAACAGCTGTGTTAAAATTGTGCTCATTATATATATCTTATACTTGCAATTTGTTTGATTGTGTGTGTGAGGATTGCCCCTCCGTACATACCTATATATTCGTGAACCTTCATTATCCCGTGTATTTGATACCTGACATTTCATTCTGTAGTCAATCATGGCGCAAGGTAAAAAGAAGAGAAGGAGATCCCGGAGATCCAATGCCCCAAGAGGTATCAATTCACATCTGTTTAAAATGAAGAGTAAACATATTTTGACCAAAGCTTCCCACATTGAAGAACAGAGTAAAATGCAATATAGTTATCAAATAAAGAGGAAGTACTGTGTTTTAAATGGAGAACCTTCCACTCGTTTCATTGTGCGAAGATTGCTACCATCTGCTCGAAAAAGGAAAGTTCTCAATTTAAACAATGAAGCAACACGGATTTGTATTTCTGGTCAAAGAGAGAGTCATCGCCAGATGGAAATCGTATCTTTAATATGGATTTACTTCTTACGCATATGATAGAGGTTACCACACATTGTGCACTATGTCCTGCTGCTGCTAAGTTAGCGAAGGATGGGAAATCACCACTCTCTACCACAACAGAGGTGAAACAAAATGGATTTGCTAGCATACCGAAAATATCTTGCTGTGGATGTGGACAGTCCTTTAAACTTGAAACAAATCCAAAGATCCCAAGATCTTCTCCATATGATATCAACTTGAGAACAGTATGGGGAGCTATGGTGACTGGAGGAGGTCTGTCTTCAACAAATGAAATGTTGGCAACAATGGGAATACCTGGAATGCGGCAAGCCCAGTTCACTGCATTGGAACAGGAAATCGGTGACATGAGGCATACAGAAATGAAGAGAGATATGTTAGCTGCTGGAGCTGAAGAAAGGCGTTTAGCTATTGAAAGGCGTGATTACCACCAGGGAGTGCCATCTATGTCTGTGGTTTGTGATGGAGGATGGTCCAAAAGATCCCACAAGCATACATACAATGCCCTTGGAGGTGTCGGTGTCATTTTGGAGCTGTTACTGGCAAATTGCTTCACATAGGAGTACGAAACAAGCATTGCTACATATGCTCAACTGCAGAGGCAAAATACTGTGATCCAACTCCACACCTGTGCTTTAGGAATTGGAATGAGACTAGTCAGGCTATGGAGGCAGATATCATCGTTGAAGGATTTTTGCAAGCTGAAAAAATACATGGAGTTCGATATATTCGCCTTATTGCAGATGGTGACAGTTTTGTTTATGCACTCATACAACAACAGGTACCAGTATGGGGTAAGCATGTAGAGAAGCTAGAATGTGCCAACCATGCCTGTAAATGTCTTCGGTCCAGTTTAGAGAAGCTAGTTGAGACCAAACCACACTATAAAGGACGTGGGAAACTCACTAAAAAGATGAGATCACGGCTTGTCAAAGGTGTTAGATGTGCAATCCGACTGCGGTCAACATATTCCAACTCAGTTTCTGCTGCACGACAACTACAGCATGACATCACCAATTCGATACATCATTTGTTTGGTGAACATACCCATTGTAGTGACTTTTGTAAGAAGCGACCTCTTAATTGTACACCAAAGGAGTCGGCAGCCACTTCCAATATGTCGTACATAGAACTTGACATCAACACAGAGGAAAATATTCCTTCTGTCCTTTCGGAACAACAACTAATGTGGAATGATGTGACTTGTGATGAAGACATTGAGGAAAGCAGATATGAGCCTATCAGGTCTTCAGGTATTGATTTCGAAATGTTGAGGGATGTTAGTATTTTACTCAATCGTCTGGCATCAAAAAGTTCTCGTCTGATAGGAAACTTTACTACAAATCTTGCTGAGTCATGGATGCAGATCCGTTCAAAATTTGATGGTGGTAAACTTTACAACCGATGCAACCGTGGATCTTGGCACAGTCGATGCTATGGTGGAGCATTACGCAAGAATTATGGTGTAGCATGGTCCACGGTCGTATGGCATAGAGTCACCGGTATTAAACCAGGGGCAGCCTTTACATCACACTACCATCAACGGGCACAGCATTTGTTGACAAGTCGCCGCAGCAAAGACAAACCTGAAGTGAAGGCCAGAGCAAAAATGTCACAAGCATCACAGTCCACAGGTAAGAAGGCTCGTAAAGAGTATGGTGAACATGTGCTGGAGGTAGTAGAAGATGTATCCGCAGAGGATCTCCAAAAGGAGTGTGATAGATATTTGTCGACTCACATAGCCCTGTCTAATGACAAACTAAGAGGAATCGAAGCTGTTACTAGAGAACAGTCCCTACAGTGTCGTGTGGAACGATGAACGTGAAAGGCGCCTCCTACTAACCTCCTCCAGATTGGAGGATGTTGTACGCAGAAATGTCACCAGAAAAGTGTTGCCATTAGTAAGGGATCTGTTGTACAAAGGATTCGCAGGAAATCGTTTTACTGTCTTTGGAATCAGCAATGAAGCTGTGACTATCAAGGAATACGTCACAAAGAAGAGTGAGGAAGGTTCATCAGTGACAGTATCTCCAGTAGGTTTGGTCATTGATGAAAACTATAAGTTCCTAGCTGCCAGCCCAGATGATAAAGTAAAAGAGTACTATAAATTTGGGCTTGTAGGGGTTAAAAACCTCCTCCAAAACAATGAGATATCTTTTCAAGAGGCAGCAATAGGGGGAAAGTTTTGTCTGGAAACACACGGAAGTTTTCGACTGAAACAAACACACAATTACTTCTACCAGTGCCAAGGTCAAAAGAATATTATGAAATTACCTTTGGTTGATTTTGTGGTACACAGGACCAACCCTAATCAACTTAATATTGAAAGGATAAAGGAAGGTTTACAGTTTCCTTAGCGAGGTGATGGCTCTCCACTTCCTACCCAAGGAGCATATCTTCGAAGCATTCGATACACTCCGAGAGAGGGCATCCTCTGGACCCCTTCTCGAATTGATGAACTACATCGAGAGGACATGGATGCTAAACAGGTTTGTTTGTTTGTTTGATTTATCAGCGTCCTATTAACAGCTATGGTCATGTAAGGACGGCCTCCCATGTATGCTGTGTGTTGCGTGTATGTTGTGCGAGGTGCGTGTTTTGGGAGACTGCGGTATATTCGTGTTGTGTCTTCTTGTATAGTGGAACTATTGACCTTTTTATAGTGCTATATCACTGAAGCATGCTACTAAACAGGTACATATATAAAACAATAGTCGGAATCGGTCTTGATAAAGAAAAATATGTATAATATAATCACAGTTATAGTAACCTTTAATAATAAGCAAATATACGTAAATAAAAAAAATACAATTGAATACAATAATTTCTTAAACGATAATTCATTCATTCATTCATTCATTTATGTTTATGTATACTTGAAATAACTGTTTTATTTCTATTCCAGAGTCTTTCCCATCGCTGACTGGAGCGTGTTCCAAACCGCCATCAGAACCAACAACGACGTTGAAGGTTGGCACCATCGTCTCAACACCAGGGTAAACATCAGGGGGCCAGTACCATTCTACCTGCTGATCCAGGAACTTTACCGAGAGGCGTCGGTAATCCCGGTTCAACTCCGAATAGTTACTGAGGGAAAACTACGAAGATTTCAGAGGAAACGTGCTGAGAAAACCCAACGGAGAGTGTTCAAGACGTGGAAAGATTACGAACGAAAAAAGACGGCAACCTCCAAGTTCCTGAGGAAAACGGCTTCCGTCTTTCATCGTTAGTTTGACAATCGCATACGTGTGGTAGTTTAAGGTTCATGTAAAGGCTTTAAACAGTGATATTTTGCAAGCCTAAAACTCATTACTGTGCTGCAATTGAACAGAACTAATTTCATTAATTGTTGGTATATACCCTGGATAACTGTCAGTCTTGCTCTTGATATGTAATTTGTGAAGCTGCTTGTAAAATTAAGTAAAATATGAGAAAAATGAATATTTCTGGAGAAGACATATAACTCGTGTGAATTGCATTGATGGAACCAAATAATCATGCCATCGTGTTCAGTTGTGAATATGCCAGGTACTCCTGTTTGTTTGGCAAAATCGGACCAGCAAATAGCGCAGGAGCCTATTGTAGTAAATGCAAATGGCTGCTATAAATGGCGGATCACAAATATCGCATATAAGAAGCCATCTCAATTGATACAAATGACACCATAAGGTACTCTGAACATGACAAGAAGACTCTTCACGAAAAAAAATAGTTCAACCGATCTATTTGGGGCGAAAAATGCAAATTTCCGGAAAGAGCCTCAAAGTCCACATTTTAACTATTTTTTTCGTAAATAGTCTTCTTGTCTTGTCACATCTTCTCGCTGAAGTAGTAAGAGCATAGCTTGACGTTCTGTCAATAATATATAGCATTAATATATATAAATATCACCTGTATAAATGAGTTTTTTTATTTAGTATGCAGGTATATGTATATATTTGTATGCTAAATATCATTAACAGACCGAAAGACTCAAGCCCTCTGGCTACATGAAATATCAATTACACATGCATATAGTGACCGCAGAACCAAATTATTTCGCTATATACGATATATTAACGTTTGCCACTGTCCAGGTTAAATGGAGTTTTCAAGTCTGGTCACCTGTCACTAATTTTGAAGAATGGCATCTCGCATACCTGTGAATGAAAAGAAATTAAGATCTACCATCTTGCTAAATTTTTTAATGTGGGGGTGCCATCTTATGTTGAATTCTGCACCAAAAATAGACCAAAATATTCATGAGATTCCAAGATTGATTACCTCCCCCTGTCAGACACACATTTGACAGAATTTTAAAATTTCTTAATATATTTTACATCTACATGTATTGCCCAACCCACATATTAAACATTTGAAACTGATGCGCCCTGAATACCCAATCAGCAGGCTCCGAAACATTCACCTCTCTATGAAATATTGTGCCCAAAAGGGGATTTCCAGGAATCTATTTTTGGTTTGATTCTGTGGTCCCTATAGAGACCGCAGAACCAAATGATTTCGCTATATACGATATATCAACGTTTGCCACTGTCCAGGTTAAATGGAGTTTTCAAGTCTGGTCACCTGTCACTAATTTTGAAGAATGGCATCTCGCATACCTGTGAATAAAAAGAAATTAAGATCTACCATCTTGCTAAACTTTTATGTGGGGGGGGAGGGGGTGCCATCTTATGTTGAATTATGCACCAAAAATAGACCAAAATATTCATGAAATTCCAAGATTGATTACCTCCCCCTGTCAGACACACACTTGACAGAATTTTAAAATTTCTTAATATATTTTACATCTACATGTTTTGCCCAACTCACACATTAAACATTTGAAACCGATGCGCCCTGAATACCCAATCAACAGGATCCGAAACATTCATCTCTCTATGAAATATTGTGCCCAAAAGGGGATTTCCAGGAATCTATTTTTGGTTTGATTCTGCGGTCCCTACTACACTCTTTATTTAGGTAACTATTAGTAAATAATCATTTTTAATGTTTTATATACAAGTAACGAATCTGTTTTCACACGTACCAAAACGACTTCTGCAGGTACCGAAACGACTTCCGCAAGTACCGAAACTTCTCGGTACCGAAACGACCTGAATTCGTGTATATAATGGTGTGAAGAAATGTTAATACACTCATTGTAATTATGCTGCTTTCATCTTTGTATTTTTAACACATATCCTGTGCTGGGTATTTGATGCTCCCCCTTAAGAGGGGTGATCGCTTGCAATTTTAGGGTTAAGAAAGGGGGAGGGGGAGCGGGGTGGTGGTCGCGGTTCGTTTCGAACGTATATCATCCTGATTTAATCATGACAATTTATCTCAAGGAATAGTCCATTCTTAAAATTATGCAAAATAGCGACCCCTTGACACCACCTCGTTTTGGCCTTCACGTTAGCACTCGACCCTGTGGGTTAGGCTCTGGGTTCTGTCCCCTGGCCGAGACACACCAAAGCCTATAAAAGTGGTGGATTTTTCTGCTGCTACTTAACGTTCAGCATTAATAGAGTGAGACGACTGGGTCGCCCGTTGTCAGTATGATGTGACCGGGTGGGGTGTGTTTCTTGGTCTCTTCGGCAGCATGCATCAGTGATGTAGCACTAAAATAAAAGGGCAAAAGCTTCACTATACAAGAAGACGCACCACGCACTGCCTACACACCGCATACAGGGGAGGTCGTCCTTACATGACCCTAGCTGTTAATAGGACGTTAATTAATCAAACAAACAAAATAAAACATATTCTAATAATTTCTAAAAAGTACATAAAAGAACGTGGAAACTTTGTGGAAAACAAAAGGGTAAAAGAAGCACCCTGTGGGACACAAGCAGTGAAATTGCTATAAGCGCTGACAAGTCGTGTTATAATTATGCGGCCAAATAATTGCCCGCGTGTTTGTATTGATTTTCGATACAATGTTTGTTTGCCTGTTTGTTTGATTAATTAACGTCCTATTAAGAGCCAAGGTCATGTAAGGACGGCCTCCCATGTTGTGTACCATAACTATATACACATTATTTTAATAAGTTTTTCCTTGATATTTTTAACTAAGAAATGACCAAGAATGGAAGATTATATGATTAATATTTTCCTTCAGTTCAAAACTAGGACAGTTTATTCACGTGTGGATTATTATTGTCTTGCAGGTAGGGCGTTAAAATTGAACTTGCTGCCCCTATTGCATGATCGTAAAAGGCGACTATTTAGGATATGATCTTTTCGCTTCTAATCTTCCTAACGTACGGGTCTCCCTTGACACCGCCCCATTTCTGGCATTCTGTTGAGTGCTCGCCGCTGTGAAGTAGGTTCTTGGTTCTGTCCCCTGGCCACCAAAGTCTATCAAAGTGGTTGTTTCTGTTCCTGCTTAGCACCCATCATTCACACTGTATGGTAACGGGATCCGGCCCCGGTTGTTTGGTATCTACTTCCGGAAATATCGTACCCAAACAAATGAGAGGGGTACGTGGTTAATCGCTTTAAAAACTCGATAATATTTCATTTGTTTATTGAAACCTTTCAAAAATTAGAACAGTGAAAGCTTAACATTTTAATATGTCCAACCATTGTATGTAAAATGAGAATAAACATGTAACCTGGATGGGATTTCCATGCAAATCTGAGAAAAATGCGTGAGAATATGAACATATCTCAAGATATCGGATGCATTTCTTTAAGGTAAGATGTTGAATGAAGAATTAGGATAGAACAAAAACTATCTATCATTTCAAATTTATCATAAATACATCCTGTGTGCCATCGATGATGTTTAGTGAGCATGTTATGACTGTAGTTATGACTATAGTGTACTTGTTTAATACGTACAAAATTCCGGTTTGGTATTCATTAGTATACGGTTTGGTATAACAACCTGGTTAAAAAATTGAATCACAAATAAAAACATAGGATAACTTAATGACAGCATTATCATTTCGGGCAGTCAAATTAACATATTACACAGCAAGAGTCGATACATAATTACCATCATAGAAAACAGTTAAATTTATATACATATAAGTTTGTAATCCTAGTGTTTGGTAGCTTTTATATATATAAAGTATGTAGCTTCGTCATATCAAAGTATATATCGGGGAAAGCCGGGAAAAACACCACACGCTATAACAAGTATGCAACAATTAATTATTAAGCATTGTAAATACAAATCAAGTCAAAACATTTATACTTCCATACTCATGCGTAATGTTTACTCGTGATATTTTTTGGTTTTTTATTCACCCCCGGGGGAGGAGACATATTATCTTTGTGTTCTATTTACAGATTCGCATTTCATTACATATAAAATTAATATTGATGTCCTTATATTTTTTAACCAATGATGTGTTCTACAGGACGAAACGAACGATGCTTATTCGAGTGTTCATTTTTATGAAATAGCTTATATCCAATTATCCATAATTTACTGGCTGTGGTGTCATTTCAGTTGTTCGACTGCCCTACATCTATTTAAACAACATTCCTATTGAAAAGAACAAGGACGTATATGAAATCCTTGGAAAGGCGTATCATCAGGAATCCCTCAAGGATCCGTGCTGGGCCCATTACTGTCCGTAATATTCGTGAACGATCTACCAGAAATGTATATTTATCTGCTGATAATGCTAAAATATTCAAAATTATAAAATCATAAAATGTTTCGTACGATACAAAAAATATTTCTTTCGTGCGTCCTTTTTTGCTTGTTCGTTACTTTGAACGTTTGTTCGTTCCTTCAGTAAATCGGATTTTACTATCCCCTGCGAAACGTGTTTTCTGTATATATATCAGACAAGTGCCCTAGTTGTGCCTTTTGCTAATTGAAACCTTCCATTTTTGGTATTTTCTGTAGTCTTGGAAACTAGTCAAAATACCAAATTACTGTCTATTTTTGTCACCAGCTGGTTTTCTTTCATTTTTACAATACACGCATTAATAATAACTCTTACTTTGAGCTTGATATCTGGGTTTTCATACCAACTGTGAAGCGCGGGGATTATGCCACGCTCTATTTGCGGCTCCCTGTTTGTGATTCATTTACATATGTAACTAGGTTGTTATACCAAACCGTATACAAATGGATATACCAAACCGGAATTCTGTGCGTACCAAACACGTACACTCTAGTTATAACATGCTCACTAAACATCATCTACTATGGCAAAAAGGATGTATTTACGATAAATTTGAAGTGGTAGATAGTTTTTGTTCTATCCTAATTCTTCATTCAACATCTTATCTTAACGAAATGCATCCGATATCTTGAGATATGTTCATATCTTTTCTCGCATTTTTCTCAGTTTTGCACGGAAATACCATCCAGGTTACATGTTTGAATACAAATAAGGAGGCTTTATTCTTATTTTCACATATAATTGTTGGATATATTAAAATTTTCACTGTTCTAATTTTTGAAAGGTTTCAAAAAACAAATGAAATACTATCGAGTTTTTAAAGCGATTTAGCACGTACCCCTCTCATTTGTTTAGGTACGATTTTTCCGGGAGTAGATACCAAACAACCGGGGCTGGATCCCGTTACCATACAGTGATTCAGGGAGTGGGACAACTGGTTTGCTTGATGTCTTCGACGGCTAATTCATAGCACTATAAAAGGGACAATAGTTCCACAAGACAAGAACATAACAAGACTACACTGCAGTCTCTGCAAACATGCACCACGCACTTCATACACGCTACACACCGCGTACATGGGAGGCCGTTCTTACATGACCTTGGCTTTTAATAGGACGTTAATTAACCAAACAAACAAAGCTGGAGTTAAGACATATGCTTTCATTTGGAATTACGACCCTTAGCCATTTTGGTTTTTTTCTTCTCCAAATCATGGTATTGCAACATACTATTAACAGCCTGAACTGTCTTGGAATAGTCATTGTAAAACGCCTATAATTTCCGCTAAAACCAAGGAACTGAAGCAAATCCTTAATGTTCTCTGTCGCTATACCTTGCTTTGAGACTACATGACCGAGATATGTCACAGACATCAATTTTAAGATTTAAATAGCTCACACTTGGATAGTTTTAATTTTAAGCCGTGCTACACGAGTATAGAAAATATGGATTCTAACCGTACGAGGTGTTTATCAAAAGTCTTGAAGAATATTAAATGTCGCCAAGAAACATTAAACACTCATGCAGATGCATATCATGCATTTTTCTATTAATGATTGATTTGAATTTTGCTATATTAACAGCTTTCCCTGTCTGTATGGGATATAACAAAGTGACCAATACGACCACCTGTCTGTCCTTATACTCAAATCTACAAAAAATTACAGCCACGGACATTTTGAAGTGTAAACATGCTACTAAAGTTTTATATTCATAATGTTTCTTTATTGATGGAAGGGACATTTCGAAAATAATGTACCTGTCGAACTTCAACTCTGATGTGTTTTCGAGAAATTACATATTTACTAGTATAATTTTAGATACATACTGTATGTTAATGGTTTTTTCGCTATATTAGCGTGAATGCTGTTGCCATAGCAACGGTTTTGATGGAGTTGAACAAGTTCACAAAATGTGCTATAGATGACGTCCTTTCTGCTTAATTACAGTCGCAGCCCTTGTCCCGAAATTTGCAACAACTGCAGCGCACATGTCTCCGTGATGTTGTTGATTTCTCTTGATTGGTATTCTTAGTTCATTAGTATTTGCTTCCCTAGGTGAATACATCTTATCCTTCAGGAAGCCCCACAGAAAAAAAGTCTAAAATCTGTTTGAGTTTTACGGCCCATCGACAACCAAGGTCAATTAGGGCCAAACTACAAGTCATGCATTCGTTTTAAATGAAAGATAAATAATGATTGCATCTAAAAGATCAGGATAAGACATAGGCAAGTAACAATTAAAACACAATTTTAGCTCACCATCATCAGATGGTAGGCTTTTCTAATCGCCTATCGTCCGTGGTGTGTCCGTAAAAAATGATTTTTACCGCTATCAGAAAAACAATATGGCCTCAAGCCATCTTGAATTTTGGTTGTTGAATTTTATTACCGCTATTTCTCAGAAAGTAAAGAAAAGATCGTTTTCAAAATTCATATTTATATGTAGGTTCTTCTAGGGCCCTGGTTTCGCATATTGATATTTAGTACCGATCGGTCAAAACCGTGGCCGCAAATGGATTTTGATAGTTAATGCTTGTTACCGCTCTTTCTCAGAAAGCACTAAAGGGATCTTTATAACATTTCATCATTGTATTTTGGGACCGATCAGTCTACAAGATACCCGACCAGTCATCTTTGATTTTCGCAGTTGAAGTTTGTTACCGCTAATTTTCAGAAGGAAGGGTCTCTCTAAAACTTCATATGTAGGTTTCCCTAGGGCCTATGTTGTGCATATTGCATTTTGGAACCGATCGGTTTACAAGATGAATGACCAGCCACCAACTTGGATTTTGATTGTTGACGGCAGAGAAAAGATCAGATTCCTCTTTCCTCTCTCTGTCGAAGATCAATCTTTGGTGGGCGCCAATATCCCTCCGGGATCCCTTGTTTATTTTTGGAATAAAATAGTTATGGTTACACATATGAGAAAACACATGCACAATGTTGATGAAACGATTTAATTTTGAGTTGATAGGAGGATAAGATGGACAAAATTCATGTTTTGTTAAAAATGCCGATATCTTTGAGATAGCTGAAATTACGATTATGTCTCTCGACATGGAACAAGAAGTCCAAAGGGCTAAAGTCTGGAAACCAAGGTGGCCGTCAGCATCCTCAAAGAAAAATGGGCCAATAATTCATGAAGAGAGTGCACGAACCGTAATCTCATCATGGGGAGTTTTATGGTAAAATATTGTTTTTTCAGATTCCAAATATCGACAATTTAGTTTATTAATCACATTTGACAAAGAAAAATGAGCTTCATTTGAAAACAAAATATTACCAAAAAAGTCATCAGGCTGCCAAGAGTGGATACAGTTCTCTGGTGCACTCAGTTTCATGCTATATGAGACTTATATCTAAATACATGTGTAATCATATATGCTTAGATATGTTCGCCCCTGTGAGGAAGGCTCTGGGTTCTATCCCCTGGCCGAGACACACCAAAGTCTATAAAAGTGGTAGTTTCTGCTCCTGCTTAGCGCTCAGCATACAGGGAGTTGGACGACTGGTTCGACCGTTATCAGTATAATGTGACCGGGTGAGGTGTGTTGCTTGGTGTCTTCGGCGGTATGCTTCAGTGATATAGCACTATAAAAGGGCAACAGTTCCACTATACAAGAAGACACAATATGAATATACCGCAGCCTCCCAAAACACGCAACTCGCACAACATACACGCAACACACTGCATACATGGGAGGCCGTCCTTACATGACCATAGCTGTTAATAGGACGTTAATTAATCAAACAAACAAACAAACAAATATTACTAATAATTTGGATTTTTTTTTATTTTGTGAAATAAATAGCATAACTAGGTCGCTAGGTGCACTTCAGTTCAGAGACGTTTTTCAGACATTCAGACTGATAGAAATAATAATCAACTCTTTTGAAGTTATAAAAACAATAATTATCAGAGTAAAAACACGTTATTAGTTGTCTAACTATTATTTTAGACATATGCAGACAGAGGTGTAATCAGTGTATGACCAGACAGGTGTAATCAGTGAATGACCAGACAGGTGTCATCAGTGTCTGACCAGACAGGTGTAATCAGTGTATTACCAGACAGAGGTGTAATTAGTAAATACAGAGGTCTTTGACATATTGTCAAAATGCATGTAATCAAATACCATAAAAAATGGTTACAAAACTTCATTTATAGTTACATACCAAATTAAAGACAACTTATCTGTCTGTCAATTGAAAGTATTCCCATTGTCACATCTTATAGACTTTGTTAATAATCATACTTTTTCTGAAATCGGGTAGTGTTATATGGCCCGCCGAGTTATAAACCTTGACAAATTATATACGTATTACATATATATATAGAGAGAAAAATGTCTATAGAGCCAACGTCTTTAAGTAGTTTAATTGAAATAAATGAAATATTTTGCCTTATGACGGTGGCAACATTTGTTTTTAAATCGATCTTACCTTGTTGATTGCATGTTGCTGGCACTATTCCTTTGTGATCAACTGTCAGCGGGTAGGTTTACATTTAACTTCCTGGTAAGAACCAATGCGAACGTCTGCAGTTAAGAACACAGGGACCTGGCACGAAAAATTTTAACCAATAGTATACATATATATAAATTATAGTATCAAGGGTATGAACTCGGCGGTCGAGAAAAACGGACTTATTTTTTAAAACCTTGATGATTTTAATAAATGGGTTCTATATAACATTAACGGATATCTTACCTTAAGCAGAAATAAATTTACTCTTTCCAATTGAGTGCTTGATGAAACAACAATTGGCCAAAGTATTGACGAAGTTATGACTTGAATGAAATCGGAAACTTTACGAAAAAATATGCTAGGGGTAGCACATTTCCCTGTCCGGTCGAAATGTCGTCTCGGCTCTAATGGGTAACCATCAAAAACCCAACGCCAAAAATCACAAAATCTAAGCCTTGTGGTGTAAACAGTACCTAATTAACTGCGTGGTTAACAATTTTCTCCCCACACATTTTGGGCCCCTCTTAGGAGCGTGTCATTAACCCGGGGTACTATTTGTTAGTAAACCCCTCTCAAATTTAAAACATCGTAGTAGCTCCACTTTTTACTTTTAACTCGTCACCCAACGCCAATGTTCATTCTTTTTCATCGTCGGAACGCTTCTCGACTTTACGTATTGTGCACCTAACATTAAATGCAAATTATGTTAGTATTGTGCTTGTGTGTAAACTCGAGAAAGTCTATTCGTTAAGAGCAAATGAAACATGGCGGTGACGGTTATAAGTAAGTGATGCTAGAAAAAAAAACCAAAAAAAAAACACACTGTATCCTTTAAATGAGTTTCTCACATTTTAATTTTACGGGTATTGACACCTACATCTTTGGATGTGGATAAAACCACTGGATAGGAATGGGTAACTAGTTTAGCACACAAGACGTGAACTTTTGTGGTTTTGGCTTGAGGGTTTTTGCAAGGTACCATCTCAGATGCGAGAACGAAACATTTCCGACGCGGAACAGGGAAATGTTCTACGCTAGCAATTTTTTCGTAAATTTCCCGATTCATCAAGCCATATCTCGTCGGAGCTATTGGCAAATTTTTGTTCATCTTCAAAAGCCACCTGGCTCTCATTACCTACTAATGCCTTGCTCTTGGTATTCGTGTCTCTTTCACTTAAAACCCGGGCCTACCCGGCCGTAAGCCGGTCACGTGACCTCGGTAGAAACCGATTCTAGTGCAACAAAGCAACGCATACAACGGACGATTCCATTATTGCGGACATTTTCTTCAGAGCTTTAGTAACGTTTTGATTTTTGAAAATCTATTTGTGTTGAAGTTTTCTTATGAATAGAAACATATATGGTGCCTATTTCGGCCATTGCGCATTGTCGCTTCCTCACAGTTCGGCTTCCGCGCGTTATGCGTTGTAAATCCACATTTGATGTAATCATGGTGCATTGCCAATTTGTATTGTAGGATTATATAATATAACCATGTGAGAGCTATTATTTTTCTAGCAATTATAGCTTTGGAATTTAATTACACATCATCAAGACAATCACCGCATCGAAAAGTAAAATTGAGAATAATCTAGCGCTGGATTGACACTATGCTACAAAATTATGGATTATGTTCCCGGTTTTGTGATCCATAAATTTCTTTTTATTTTCTTCCAGATTATTGACGACACCACGAGCGATATGTCTTGTTCTTATATGCACTAACAGAGATTACTACTACGTGAGATCCGGCAGGTAGTATTTTTCGGTTGTGCTCCAAGCACTTGTCGCTCTGAAGCTACTGTTGTAGCGGAAAAGATATCACCTTACTGACGATCGACTTATTTTTTTTAGAGAGGAAGTCAGTCAGAAAGGTGATATCTTTTATTTTCCGCCTACAACAGTAGCCCAATAATGTTGACTCAAGTCGCGCATGTTGTCACCAAGGCGTTTGCGTATGTAGACCAGCAAAATTGGAAAAAAATGACACACAGAATGTATTCACTCTATTGATTCTATATCAGTAGAAAATTAAAGAGAGATCGCTTTGAAAAAAAGGGCCGACTTGGATTAGTAAAAACATATGTATGTTTTTGACCATATTTAACTATAATATATACCAGGTTTCTATTGTGGAGGTACCTGGTAGGCTGTGTTTTATGTCTTGTGTAATGATTTTTTGATAGTCACGCTCTTTATGTAAATCAGCAAATTGAAATCGAGGTATATTAAAAGTGTAAACACGGAATGGTTTTCGGTATAAAAAATAAAAGGGGGAGGGGAATACTTTTTCACAATCAGGCTTGATAAATGTGGTCATTGTATAAAATTTAGAATGGAGAAGAAGTCGAGTTTTAATAGCGAATACGGTATTATAAGTATATGATACCAATAGAATAAGCGAAACTAAATATACTTCTAGAACACACTCTCCTGAAGCCACAGCTCTTGGATGGGATCTTCCGTATTCGGACTTCCCCCTTGTACCTGATGGACGGAGTCAACGCGGTTAGTTACAATTCAGGCGACAAGGTGGCATTACTAACCTACCTAAAACTCACAGCTATAGATAGATGTGCGCGATTATGGATATATCTAACTTAACATATGCCACATGCTATTAGGAATACTTCTTCTCTCACGCTACCTCTGACCTACAAATGCTAGGAATTAACAGACTTCGACTCTTTACTTGTCCATGGTACTCATAATAGAATCACTTCTTTCAGCAGTTATTTCACATGAATTTTATGTTTTTAACGAACCTGTACTCGGAACTGGTACCAAGTGTTAAATTGAGTATAACCACTAGTACCCCATAATGAATCCTCATTTTCTTATGTTTTTTCGAACGTGCTGATTTAACACATCTGCTCCTATTGCTGACTATGACAGCCAAAAAATCATCATTTCTATGGGATAGATACTTCTAAATGTTGCTCTGAAAGATCCTTCTCAGAAAAGTTAGGTGAGGGGAAATGGTTATACAAATATCTTAACACTTAACACTATAACCTTCTCTTAAATTGTTTAATTCGATAAACAGTTGGAGCCGTATACACGTATATTGCTCACATATCAAATCCTCAATCAATTAGGATAGGTCTTACTTCTGCCATTAAAATTAGACATACTAAATAACACTTGCACAGAGTTGTGGCTCATTACCATTATCACAATGCAGCTCTAAACTCACATATAGAGGTTTTACCTTCTGTAATCAGTTTAAACCTCCTAATACCTGAGGACTAGGGCATGACCAATGTACATGCGCTGCAGGCATTCGGTCTTATCCATTTAAAATGATCAAACCGCCGCCTTAGAACACCTAGGGAGGGTACTTCATCCACTCTATATCAAAAACACGCAGTATAAAAATATTATGAAGGAGGGTCGCAAACCTTGTCCCATTGTGTGAATAACCACTCATATAATCTATTAGCTCTAGATGGACGGTTACACCTATCTCTCTAGATTTTCGATGTACAATATACCCGCTCTTATATAAGGTGGGAAGTACCTCTACATAACCTGTGCGTATCATATAACATTGCAATGATCTCTCTCCATATTTTAAACCGCGCGTACCGTCCTTATCCTCAATAGGGTACTCGCAATACAACTTCTCACAAGACAAAATCTCGACTATAAATTGTATAGTAGAATGAAAATGAGGTACAATTTATGTCTGTAAACTGGTGTAACGTTTATTCTTCCTCCACTCAGTGGTTAGATTGAGACTATATTAATATAAGCATCGCAATGGATCAGTTTAATATATGATTATCAAGGAATGTACACCCCTATACAGAATAGTGAGCAGCGCTCATATGAGGGTTTTCTTGTAGAGATAAAGACTTGTAAGCTCAGTTACCCAGGGAGGATAACACGACGTTCCTTCTATACGGAAATGGTCAACAACACCCAGCCACCTCAAGGAGGTGATGTCATTAAAGAATATTCATCTAATTCAAGTGTACTTAGAAGACAATTATGTACATAGGGTCTGGATGGAATACAGATAGAAATCCACCACACAACTTTATTTCCTAAGTTGATTAATCTGACCATCAAATGTGTGCATAGGCATTGGGAGAAATTGTTCATTGGGTACTTCTCTTTGCAGTGTCACATGTATCTTTATGTAGGAGGCAGACCTCCTCAGAAGTCTTCACCAATATCCTGGTCGTAAAGCTACGATAATATTTGTTATCCGGTAATAGGTTGCTCCTCTCTATCTAGATAGTGATAGAATTAGTAATCTGAGATTACTGACTACAATTCTGGACTAGGAGGACTTGACATCCAACGAAAAATGTTTAGATGAGGCAATATACATCTTGGGGTATTTCATTTGGTTAAATTATTTAGACACTTAGAGCAATCACTGTTATGAGGGATAAAAGATTGGTGAACGTTTCAAGAGTCAATTCGCGCTTTTATGCAAGCGAGTATAATAAACAATTATTCTTATTAACGCCTATTACAGACATTTTTTAGTCGATTGTATCAGTCCCCATTAATTAGGTCTGGGATACCAGGCT
>SAYR01068178.1:343284-381753 GCA_004382745.1 Argopecten irradians irradians
GCAGAATGGTGCATAAATCAGAAGAATTGTGGGTTTTGTAGTAAAAGCATGAAATTTTGCAAGAACATAGAGCGTCATCACCCGAACAATTTTTGATGTGGGGCCAAGCAAATTTTTTTCAAGATGGCCGCCAAAATCCAATATGGCCGCCATATCCAATATGGCTACCAGAAACATAATACTGAATACGGTCAATTTAAAACATCGGTAAATGTACAAGTTTTATAGCTTTTTCTTACACACTAGAAAATGAATTGAAAAAAAACTATTCTTAAGAGAAAAATGATAACATGTTTGCTATAAAAATCCAAGATGGCTGCCAAATCTAAGATGGCTGCCATGATTTTTAGTTTACGTCGGAGCACAATTAAGAATTTCACCAATACTTTGACAGCATTTTCACCAATATTTTATAGAATTTCACTATGTTTTAGCAAAATGTTAAGAGTAATGAATATTCTTATCTTATTAAAAGAATAATAAAATTATTAGGTCAAATATAATTAAATCAAATATACCGGTAGGTTAAATTCTATGAAAATGTTTACCCAAAAAGCATGAAAATCACAAACCATATACAGCACTGTAGTATTACTGCAAGCACTGAAATCCATTTGAAGAATTACACATCGTAATCACAATCACCATCACATTTGCATAAGGCAGTGCATTTTAGGTTGTTCTTTTTACACTTGCAATGACCTCTACAGCCTCTTACGGGATTACATGCGCATCTGATCAGTAACTGACAGGACTTTGATGCCTCTGGAAGAGAGGTCCATACGGGTTCCCATACATGATTCTCTATTTCGAGTCCATCCCACTCACTGGACAGGGTACGTCAGGTGCAGGGGTTAGTGCCTGTCCCCAAATATATCCTGCTTGTAACACAGTTCTCTTGGTATGCTCCATCAGAGCGGCAGAGGTTGGAGGCAACACTTCCATGGTCCTTGCTTTCTTGGTAAACAAATCCTTGCGTGCTTCATTTACATACTGACAGCTACTTGTCCGGTCATACATGAGGACGACAAACCGTTCTAATGTCTGCATAGCATCAGCGACAACTTGTTCTCCTGGTGTGTCGGTTAGTGATAGAAAAGCTGATGTTGCCTCTTCAAACACGTTCCATATGTCCCATGCAGTTTTCTTTCCACAACCAAGCAAGAATGATGTTTGATCACAACCTGTGAATGCGTGAAACACAGACAATGCAGCAGATTTCTCTGGACCTATGGAGGACGCTATCTCATGTATTGGAATATATCTGTAGTGTTTTCCTACTCCAAACGCTATCCAAAATTGCGTCAGCTGTGGCAATTTCTGACATAAAGCAATGGCTAACACAACAACATCAGTGTCAACTGTCCTCATGAGGAGTCTTGTGTAACCTGCATTGACACAATCCGCAGCATGAAGTAATAAGCGTGAGTCAGCTTCCTCGTGGGTACATGGAGAAAGCATTGCCGTATCATACTCAGATGTAGATAAAACATCTTTGTCATACGTAGTGATTATGATTTGATCTCTCCATTCAGTACGTCAGCTACCGATGAGCAAGGTAATGGAATAGTTCAGTTTTGTTGTCGTCAATGCGCAGAAATGCTTCCAATTGCTTGGTATCTTTGCTGAAGCTTCAACACGTCGCCTCACTCCTTTCCCTCTTTTACTTCGGGCACTTGCTTTTAAGCTATCACTGAGATATGTGTCCCAGACAATGTCAATCCTAGAAACATCCTCAAGCTGTTCTTGGATGTATTTCACAAATACGTTGGAATATTCTTGAAATGTGTCGGCTGCTCCTGGTTTCAATATGTTTACAATTGCAGCTCCATCAAACAACTTTGCCTCAACATTGGGAAAAGTATCTTGTGATTTGCCATGCGCTTCAAAGCATGTCAGTAGTGATGATTTAGATCCTGACCGAATGCTTCCATAATTAGATAAAGCTGGGGGATAAGCCTGGTTCTCATGACAAAAGAATTCATCCAGATCACATCCACGTACCTGACAAGAAATGTATAAGCTGTGAAAAACAGAGAGCAACTTTTCTTCAGAGAACTGATGTGCAGTTTGTCCTTGTTCGTGGCACGTTGTACAGGGCATTTGAGTAAAGGCAGCTTGTTTCTCTTTATAGGCGCAAAGACGGACTCTGACAATGTTATCAACCTCTTATGTACAAAGTCATCAAACTGTTCTTGTCCGATTCCTCTCAATATTCCGCACTGTTGATATTACATTGGCATCAGCAATATTTCTGTTGTTCAGGATGACCAAATCAGAACTGTCTTCTAAAAAGGGTTCCCCATTCTACTCATTACATCCACAAGTGTTGTTTACTTGCTTTTGAAATGTGGTCTGTGCACTTGTTGTTTGTTCATGATGACCAGATGACTCAGAATCTTGCGACCGCCAAACAAAATCCTGTGAACTTTCAAAGTCTTGTATGATTCTTGCAATCTCTGGACCCGAAACCATCCAGACGTAACAGTTCTGACGTGTTTTCTGTGAGACCTTACAGACCTCCATCACTTTTACACAATTTGTGTTCTGCTCATGTGCCTGATCTAAGGAATGGAGGAGAAGACTTTCTTTGTTTTGTGTAAGACAAACTTTCCGTTTTTTGAATTCTTTTTCAATCTCAGGATGCTTGATTGACAACGACACCATGTCACGAATATGGACAGGAAGCCGTCGCGCATAATTTGTATGGTTTAAAGCAAAAAACCAAGGAGTGACTTTCATCAAGGCATCTTTGTATAAATGAAAGTTTCTGTGCGTAAGGACTCCACAAATATTAGAATGTTTAAATCAAAAGCTAGAGTTATATCCCAGTATTGGAATGTCGGGCTATCCGAACTTCGCGCAGCTCTCCACATCTGAAAATCTAGTGGCTCCGTGTCAATTTGTTTCTGTAATCCATGTATGCCTTTTGCATTAGAATATATAGACTGCCGACTGTAACTTGATGAGCATGTCGTGTTCTTGCTATGTGTGAGGCCTTTAGGAATGATTCTGCAGTGCCAGCAGACGCTATCTCTGCTTCAACCAAAGCTTCAGTCCAGCCACTGTCCTCCAGCCAGTCTCCAATGGTCTTCAAGGCAGCCATTTCAATATGGAGTCCTCCAAACATGATGACAAGATTGTCCTCTCCATGAGTGAGAGGAAAATTCCACTGAATTTTCTTTGCGATAGTGAATAGAGGTTGGTCAAAAGCAATAACAGCGGTTTGTCCTGGATTCAGAAATTCAACATTTTTCTGTACGATACTCATCGCATGTTTAATCATAGCAGGTGATTTAGACGTCTCCTCAAAGAGTGGTAGTAATGCAGATAGGTCAGTGCTCTGCTGTATCATCAGCTGAGATGCGTTGGCTCGGTACGCAGCCCATGATATGTTCTGACTATCACCCTCGTCAACATCCAAAATAACTGCCATCAGATTGTTCAGCCAACTGCAATTATAAAACAAATCAGATAGTTTGAAACAAAATTCACAAACATGTTTTCATCTACCTATTTTGAACATATGATTTTACATTTGATTATGTTATTGTGGACAGATTTACCACGATAGATAGTCATGTTTGGATACAAATTACAAAAAGATATATAAGTAAGCACAAAATGGTATTTACCACTATTACAGTTTGTATTTTATAGTTACCTACCTGTATTGACCTTTGATGGCTCCAGGTATTGAGTAACCATTAGATATTACAGGACCTTGACACTCTGGAATTGCTGGCTCAGAATCTCGGAGAACAACTGGAGGGACACTACAATATGCATCAGGAAGAGGCTGTATATTTTTTCTGCTCTTTCCGTCTGATATTAAGATGATATTCCTGTCTTGTCCCTCAAGGTTATCTGATCGATGTTGAAACAGAGATATCCCAGTTCCATGTAGAGATCCATGAGCGGTGGAGAAGATGGGTTATGGTCAATGTTGTCAACTGCTCCAGTAGTGAAAAGGTCTTTACGAAGCTTGGGAGGACACACTATTTCTTCTTCTTCAAACCTATCACACACAGCATTTCCAATCCCAGTGGACAAAGCAAGTATTCTGTCGTATGAAACTGAAATGCCAATCCTAAAAAGCGTTTCAATTAATCCTCTTTTTCGTGTTTCTGCATGTAGCTTCATACCTAGATACACTGGTAATGGTGGCTCCCTTTCTGCTGAGTGGAAAAGGGCAGTTGATCCCGTGCGACGACGGATGGAAAGGTTGAAAAGTAATAGTTGTGCTATACTGAGTGCAGCTTGTGATCTATTACTTGCTTGATTTTTTATATTTGAACCTTCGAGAATCATCGAAACTAATGTCAAGAGGGACTGTGGTACAGATTTTTCTTGGCAATTCTTTTGAAATTCCCCTGTGAACGATTTATTCTCCATATTCTCCAACTTCTGAACATCTCCTCGAATGATATTCTCCCGACCAGATTCCAAGCACGCTGGCTGTCCTAGAGGTCCATTGCATATTGTGAAAAGGGAAACTATGAAATTCGGAGAGGAGGAAAGACAAGAGTTTGAGTCCTTCCAACAGAACCGACATAAGGACGTCCTGGTGATTAGGAAGCCTCAAGTTTTCGATGAGGGAATCCGCAATACTAAGCAACCTATTAAGGATGTCATTGCTCCGGTCCCGTCAAAATCCAACAGAGGAAAGCCGACTGAGCTTACTCTGAAGCGGAAGGCTGTAGAGGACGTGGTGGTCGAACTTGAGTGTGCCCCCGTCAGGAAACCAACCAAACCTAAGGCCGTCTACAACAAGTTCCGTAAAGTGGAGAGTACGGCGACATCAGTGAGTGGCTCCACCGTGCCTCCAGCCGATTTAGCAATAACATTGGACTCAGAGGAATTAGAGGAATATGCCGTTTCTGAAACAAGTGCAAATGTAAGATATGAGCCAACAAAGATCCTCTCAAAGATTGACACGAAATTGGCCACCATCGCAGTCAACCAGAGTCAGAGAGTAATGCTGAACGTGGGAGGGACTCATTTTGAAACATGCCCCAACACCCTCCTCACAGAACCTACATCAGTCTGGCAAGGATGATGGATGACCGGGAAAACGGTTCAACCTTACAATAAGGAGAGTGTGTTCACATATTTTCTGGATAGGGATCCCAAGCATTACAGGACCATTTTAAATTACCTTAGAAATCCCAATAGTGAACTCCTATTGCCCGTCACCCGTTTTCACCTCAAAGAACTTTTGGCCGAGTGTGACTACTTGGAAATTGACACCCTAGGGGACGCTGTAAAGCAGCAGTTAGAGGAAATGTAAACTGGACAATTCATAGACAGTGTCATCAATGTTAAATTTATTAAGACTTTTAAAGAATCACATATAGAAAGGACACTCAAATTTCAAAATGTAACTATTATTAGTAGATATCTAAATTATCATCATTATTCAAATTCACATCAAATATTTTTCTTTTAAATAATCAATTCATCAAAGAAAATGGATTATGAAAAATATATTTTTACTTTAATATCATAAAGAAATTCAAATTTAATTAAATATATTACTACATATTTATTACAATATTAACTTCAGAAATATCTGGATGTCCATTACTTTAATCATTCAGAGTTGAGACAGTTTGTACATATGTTACTACATTAATAATCATTGTTGTTTGTTACCTACAGTTTTACTTGCCTGAGGAAAAAAAATCCAAAGAAAATCTCATATAAATTCATTTTCAAATTTCATAATGGCTTGTTGAATTATATGCATATGGTTACCACTGGAGAAAATCCTCTAAGTCATTTAAGTACATGTAATCGGAATTGCCGACGTGAACATGTCGTTGCGGTACCGTGCGCACTGCTCCAGCCTCGTTCTGAAATCAAAAATTAATTGCCAATTAAGTGGCAGAAAATTACAAATATTTCGAAAAGTTACATCGGGACGAATGTCTTTCAAGGAAGGGGGCAATGTTACGAATATTAGATCCCTTAATAAAAGACAAAGTCGTCAAATGTGACATGATCGAAATATTTGACTGACGTAAGGTTTTGACCGGTACGCATGTCCAACATGCGTTCTGCCATATAAATACAAAAAAAAATGAATTAACTAAGAAATTACAAAATAATATCGTAAGTTACAATATAATGTAAAAGAAAATAGAGGTAGATTAATAAATAAAGAAATAAAAAGCATGAAATGGTATTAAGACGATACCATAATTAACCACGGAAGAGAAGTTAATACATCTGACAAATGTTTAAAAGGGGTAATTAATCACTCATATACAGGATGTCATGTATTACAAGTCTGAAGTGAGTAAATAAGGTCAAATCCAGTTGAAGCTGTCCGGTAATTGGCAGGGTGCCAAAACCCGAAGTCTGCTTACTTTACGCTTCGGATGTAAAAACGAAGTAAAATATGACAATTATACAATAACTCGGCAACAGAACATACATGGAAAACCTTATTGAACGATTCATAAGGTATTTACCTTGTTAAAGAGTTTCGATGGTTATTTTAATGATAGTCCACTCACGAAGAAAGGCAGTCAACAACAACGACAGTTGAAACTCTCCTGTGCGTGAAACCGGAAAAGGTCGATCGCACGCGCTGCCGCGAAAAGTATAAATAGCGGTTGCCTCCCTTCTATCAAGGCATTCCAATCTTAGACGGAGCTTAGCCCGCAGACTTGATAGGAATCAAAAGCAAATGATCTAGAACCACAATAATGGTTGACAACGAATCTGAAATGTAAGGAAATAGGAAACGAGTCTTATTTCCAATCCTGGTTTAGTTGATACACCAAGGTTGCTTTTATTATTAGAAACAATATGTGGTTTTACTCTTTACCAATATTTTTAATGGTAACTCAGTAAACGGTATCGGTTACCAACAAAAACTATCTTAGAGAATTAAAGTTCTCTATTGGAATTTTTATGGTATTGGTAATTTTTACCAGATAACAGTATTTGTTTCAATTTCTAAATAATTAAAATTAATATTAATTTATCTACTTTGTAAAAATTTCCTTGAAAAAAACTTGGAACCGGTAACGGTTAACAGAGAACCGGTATTCGTTTACAGAAACCGGTACTGGTAACAAAACGGATCCGGTATTCACTAAAATTAAAGGAATAAATATTGGTTATATTATGGTTTTTAAACCAATTGACCAGTACATCTATACATATTGCTAATGTATATTTTACCAAAAATAAGTGGTATCTAAATTTCCAGTGTCTATAGTCATTATCAGAAGAATATTTCACCAAGAGCAACCATGGTAATACTACTTCACCAGAATTGGAAAATTCTGGGAATAGGTCTCATTACACTAAAGAAAGACAAGACAAAATCTCCATAATAATTTGAATTACTAGAAAAAGTTGTGGTGGAATTCATCATTGGTATTTTAATGTCTTCAAATTAATAAAATATCTTTAAAACAAAAACATCTTGAGTCTGGTTTTGCCTTGGTTCGAAACGCTTTAGACTGGGACGAATCTTCTAAAACGTTTTTGTGCTCCTTATTCTGATTAAAGATAATCAGATAAGGTTTGGCAAAATAAGCACACACGGGAAAAAACGTTACATTGGCGTCGTCGGCAGGATATCTTTCTCTTGTCCAAGTTGTAATGGTATTTATTACCAAACACAGTTTGACAAGAATTCTCAGAGTATAGCCAGACAAAGGTGAAATCCAGAGTTCTGATAATCATTAAAGATGACAAATTTTGATGAGGAATTTCATTCCGCAGGATCAGATACACACAATATGAAATCCAGTACTTTGTCAGGGGAGGATAATATGAGTAGGGTAGAATCTCCTTTTGAGCATGATAGTGTTCAACCTGAAAAATAGAACCATAATTAACATTGTAAAAGAGAAATTATGGGGTTATTTGGAGAGCAATTTATAATGATACGAAGAGAAAATAGCAGAGAATTAGATGAAAATAAGGGAAGAAATGAATAGAAATCTGGGTAACCTACATAAGGACCTTCAGGCTTTTTTCAGGAAATATTTCAATACTGGATAAGAACTTAATGAAGTTTGATAAATCCAAGTCAACACTCTAGGGTGACAATGGTCAGACCCATCCTTTGGTAATTTTGAATGGTAACCATACAGGATCTCCTCATTCCTTAGATAGAACAACAATTCAAATAAAAACCACACAAGACTAAAACCACAAACACATATGATTGGTAAAAGAGATTTCGAGGAATACTCTCTCAATTTGAAATAATTTCCAGAATAAATAACTTGGAGTTATTCTGACAAAGCTCTATATCTGGCAGGGAGTCTTAACTGGTGATGCAAGGGCAGTTCTAATGGCAACTAAACCCTCAGCCAGACAAGATTACCATTCACTGGCAAAAATCCTAAATATGAGGTATGGCTCAGGTGGAACGATCAGAAATGTATAGAGCACGCCTTCAAACAAGAGTCAGAGAAAGAAACGAGTCTCTCTGCATTGGCACAGTCTATACGTAAACTCACAAGACAGCTCTACCAACAGCGGATGCTACTGCTCTCACTAATGATTTATTTTTTTGGGACTTTGGATCATTTGAGTCGATGCCATTCCAAGATTCAGACATGAGATTGCGAAATCTGGGAGTGAGGCCTCAAGATATCAACGAGGCTGAAACTCATGCAGTAAAGATGGAAGAGCACATAGAGTAGCTGACAAGCAAAGAGGCAAGTCAGCAGTACACATGGTCAATAAAGAGAAAGACAACACTAGTGTATGTCAGATCAGTAAAACAGGAGATAAAGATCAAGGGGAGACAATTGATGTTGGACCTTGACCGCTGCATGTTACAACTGGACAGAACTAACAAAACAGTTGCATAAACTCTTAAACAGCAAACAAAAACAAAGCAGGCAACCAAGGTTCTGGAATGGTAACAATTCATAAATGTTACACCACCATATGACAATCAAATGGTGATGTGGTAAAATAAATGGTATATGGTCAAGAATAACTCTGTGAGCCCAATTCCATAGAGGAGAAATCAGAACCAGACTATCAGTTAAATATTTCGATTCATTCACATTTTGACGACTTTGTCTTTTTATTAAGGGAATCTAATATTCGTAACATTGGAATGAGTTTTGTTTAAAGAGAGTTTCGTCAACAAATATCTAACCTTTATTCCGCCATCTTGCGACGGTATTAGCCGGTGAATCAAAACCGGCTGATCCGGCGTACGCCGATCGCGCAACCGGCGCACTTTTTCTTTGAATCGAGCGACTTAGCCGCCTCGCCGGGTCGCCGGCGGGCACCCGCTCTTGACGAATCGAGCAGGGGTAATGGAAAGATAAATTATTTCTCTTTAAGGTAAGATATCCGTCAATGCTGTATAGAGCCCATGTATTAAAATAATCACGGTTTTATAAAAGTAGGTCCGTTTTTCTCGACCGCCGAGTTCATACCCTTGATACTATAATATATATATATGTTACGTATACTGTTAGTTTTAAAAAATCGTGCCAGGTCCCTGTGGTTAATTAAATCATATTATAAGTGTGATCTAAAAATAGGAAATGTTAATGTTGTGGAGAAAAACGAAATATATTTACATATATTTACCTATGTATTCAGTCAATCAATCAATCAATTGGAATTAATCGGTAAAGGCCAGTTGAGGAGACCAGTGGCGTATGAGTCTGTGGGATATTCCCTGCTCTCCGACTGTAACGGGTAAACATAAAAACAAACTTACTCACGCATGACGACATGGGGCGTTTTGATTGGTCAGATCTAGTGTACCCGAATTGAATTATTACAATTATTAAAAAGAGATCTGGTTGGGTTTTTATGCTGTATAACATATTTGCACAATGTAAATGATGTTACGGATAATTGAAATTAAATTATCAAATATTATATAAGTCATTCATACTTGATATAATAAAACTTAAATTTAAAAATAAGGGGAATAACTCGTACGGTCTTACACGAATATTTCATTCTATTAACATTTTCGTGTATATTTTCTTCTTTTGAAACAATTTTTATTTGCTTTTTTCCATATATATCACAATGCAGAAGTAGATTTCAAACGACATTAGGTATAGATCATATATAATGTTAAAGGTGTTTAGAAATTATAGATTCTACAAAAATGATGAGCTTAGAGATTTATTTGAATAAATCTATTTTCTTCAACTTACATTTATTTATTATATTTTCATTTACTTCTTATTTCTTCTAATTATGTTTTTTGTAAAGTTATTTTTTGTTACATTCGCATGTATAGATATACATCATTAACTTCTACAATATGGCCTTGTAATACGGTACTAATATATTCATATTAAATTAATATAGAATTAACTACCCACCTCACATGTATATATATGACGGATTTTTTTTTCTTTTATAGTTTACATTTTATTCATTTCATTAATATAATATAAGATCATCCTTACCTGTTTAATATATTTTATTCATCCAAACACTTAACTTCGCATATAGTATTTTCGCATTTCCTAGATTTGTATTTATAAATGAATTCATCCATACACTTAAATTCACACACAAACACTTTCGTACGTGGTAAATATGTAATTTTACCTATCCGTACACTTACATTCACATATAAACACTTTCATACGTGCTATCTGTAAGTAATTTTATCCATTCATACTAATCATCCTCGATACTCCAGGGGTTCCGATCACTTTCGATCTCTACACCCCTGAACTATCTCATAGTAAAACTGGAGGCAACAGAATAGAACAGGTAATTTAGTCATTTGATGTACATCAAAAGAGCCGTATAACGGTACACTGTGGTTGAAGGCAGCTCAGCGGAAAACATTTGACCAATCACAGGCTAGCAAAGATTTCCTTTGAAGACTACAGAGAGAGCGACGCCTAACATCTAAGCCACACAGTCAACAATTTCACTATGAGATAGTCCAGGGGTGTAGAGATCGTAAGTGATCGGAAGCCCTGGAGTATCGAGGATGGTAACTAATATGCCCATGCTTAAGAAGGATGGTGAAAATATACAATCAGACTGCACCGTACATATCGACAAACGACAAATATATCCGCTATACGCACGTTGAGCACAAACAATAGATCAAATTAGACCGAGTTTTATCTCGACCCATATAAACACACGAAGACTGCCAGTATATACCTCCTTATTACATACATGTTAACTTTGAACACAGACTGTGTATTGTTCAAAATCCCGACGTCGTCTTTGTTTCAAAATGAAGAAGCAAACTGAAAATGCACAAAAGTCTGTTCAAGAGCCAAAGACGAAAGTCGAAAAGAATGACAAAGACGACGAAAAAGAGGAGGAGAAGGAATTTAATGTGTTTCGGTCTTTAATAAGGGAGGGAAGTATGAGATTGGAACTAACCACTTTACGAAAGGATGGGACGTTCTTCGCTGGAGATTTAGTCAAGTGTATGATGCAAATGGACTTAATGAAAAGCATTTCAGTGAAAAGTAGGTCAAAATTTTGTTTACGTTGAGACGACCATTATTCAAACTAAATGTTGGTAGGTCTGTAATGTATATAAGATTTAAAACAGCTTAAAGTCTCTTAACAGCCAATGTCTTTTAAGGACGTGCCGGGTTTGTTGGTGGAGAAAAGCCGGAGTACCCGGAAAAAAACCAGTACAAGGCAACTTCTTCAATTGGGTTTCGAACTTGCCGGTTTTCTTTTAATCGGGTACATATATGCTGAACATTGAACTTCATGCATGGACATTTTCTTCGTTCGCGTGAACTTCTGGATATTCCTAAATAAGAGAAATGTAAGCAATTTGTGTCCTATACACCGATGAGAAAATAAAGGACTGTGATTTGACCTGCGACCGAGGATCATGATCTGTAATACCTTATATAAATTGACATATTGTGTCACTCACAAATCCATAAATGATTAATTAATAACTTGATCTTAGATTTCAGGGTTCAACTCCGAGGCTACATAAAAACACAGTGGACAGATACTGTCGGGCCAAAGAAGAAACTGACCTATGGAGTCCACAAAGAAATTTTGAAATTGGAGGAAGAAATCAAATGCTGTAAGTCAAAATAGATGATACATCTGCTTTTAAGTGGACACTCTTATAATATACATGCAAGCCTTAATATGTTAAGTTAATTATTAGTTTTAATGTTGTTATATAACAGATGGCTCATCTATTTTCTCAAACAATAGTTTTATTGAGGAAATCACGTATTTCATAAATTAATATTTCAATCTTTCGTCATCCTCGATACTCCAGGGCTTTCGATCACTTACGATCTCTACACCCCTGGACTATCTCATAGTGAAATTGAAGGCAGCTCAGCGGAAAACATTTGACCAATCACAGGCTAGCAAAGATTTCCTTTGAAGACTACAGAGAGAGCGACGCCTAACATCTAAGCCACACAGTCAACCACAGTGTACCGTTATACGGCTCTTTTGATGTACATCAAATGACTAAATTACCTGTTCTATTCTGTTGCCTCCAGTTTTACTATGAGATAGTCCAGGGGTGTATAGATCGAAAGTGATCGGAACCTCTGGAGTATCGAGGATGATCTTTCGTACGAGATCGAGAAATTTTATTACGCGGTTTTTTTCCATCTTTTATTGCATTTTAAGGACTTACAAATTCTCATATTAAATCAAGGACTTACACATTATCATGTTTATGACGTTATGAGTTTTTTTAATGTTTGCCCTTATACCTTATTATGATTTTAATTCAATGGCCTTATATGCCAAATGCCATGCTTTTATCACAAAGTGTGGTATTCCTTTGACTTTGATTTATTTGCAGAAGTACTTTTAAAACTCCTGTTAAACTTGTACAAATATATATATATATATATATATTTTTCACAAATTGCAGCCAAGCCATCACAGGATGGATCAGTATCTTTTGGAATTGGTGTTTACGCGCTGAATGTCAAATTCAATATTCCGACCGACATCATGCCTTCATTCGAGAGCAACAGAGGATTTATTCGTTATTATCTGTCTGTCAGAGGCATCGTTGATGAGAAGCCTATCATTTTATTTCTACAGAAGATTAAAATTGTCGTGCCAATAGACTTAAGCAAAGATCCAGAGAACATGGTAGGGTGGTGTGAATCATTTAAGCATAACACTATTTTTTTGGAATATAATGGTTAATATAGATGCCAAAGCTTTGCAGCTAATCTCCATAATGCGCGCGAACGCAATATGCAAAGTTCCAGCATCTATATTGTTAATACATGTAGATGCCAAAAAAGACAGTCGACTTTTCATATTTACATTATTTTCTCATTTTCGGTTCAATTTTCTAAAGGTTTTAAGATTAGAAAAAACAGTTATTTACGATATTAATCATACTTCATTCGGTGGAACATCCATTTCGACAGTGATCAGTTGACGTTACCATGTTGACATTAGTGACGTCATAATGGTCAGGTTTTGGACGTCATGTATATTCTAATAGGCGTCTTTGTGACTTTTGATCACGACGGTATTCACCATTACAACAGATACCTAGTAATAGACATTATTCAATACATCAAAAAAAATATTCCTCTTAATCCTGAAGCTATCCGGGTAGAATACATATTTAATTATCAACAAATTCATGAGCATCAAGTACATGCCTCCAAATAAATCAAAATGACACATTTCTTTGGGGGAGCTCCGATGGCCGAGTGGTTAAGTTGTCCCGCGAAGTATTACCACAAGCCCTATACCTCTTAATCGCGACTTCGAATCATGTGTGTGGTAGTTACCTGATACTGACTGCTGTCGGTGGTTTTTTTTCTGGTACTCCGGCTTTCCTCTACCATTTAAATCTGGCACAGTTTTCAATGACCCCGTCGGTAAATAGGACGTTTGACCTAACATTCCCTTGATTTCTGAAAGAGTAGGCTCAGCAGGTATGTTATAAATGATATGACATGAAAAACTCCAGTCTTAAATTGATACGTTGTAACCAGCAATTTTGTATCTTTGGTTCGGGTTATTAGATTAATATCCTATTAACAGTTTTGTCATGTAAAAACTTGTGTGCATGTGTGGATGTAGTATGTTTTGGGGAGACGGTGGTATTCTTGTTGTGTCTTCTTGTTTAGTCGAACTGTCCTTTTTATTATGCTATATCTCTGAATCATGACAATGAAGACTCCAAGCAACAAACCCCACCAGGTAACATTATACTGACAACAGGCAAACCAGTCGTCCCACTCCCATTTATGCTGGACACTCAGCTGCTGGATACAGACTATGGTGTGAATTTGAACATATACATTCCGTTCAACAATGTTAATGACATCTATTTCTTAATTCAGCTGAATTTAAACCATAGTGAAAACGCACTTAAAAAAAATGTATTCATTTTCAAAGCTTCTTACAAGACATACAAAACAATATGTTACTTTCATTTTAATTTGACTATCCGTTCTTTTAATGGACAGGAATGGGACGTCCACATAAAAGCATCTTAAGATGAGCAAAATCTCGCGCAATACAGTGTAAATAGAAAATTCAGGGTTAAACTGGTATAGTTCAGGATATTTTCACTCATTTTAAAAATAGTTTATACAAACGGAACTTGCCCACATCCCGCGGTACGTATTCGCTGTCCCTACGTAGGGATGTCCAAGTTAAGTTATCCTAGGTTTCAGCACGTACTTGAAAGTACAGCAGGTACTCCTACACACAGCTTTAAGAATGTGTATGATTTTTGAGATACAGAATTGTCGAGTCTCCGGAGAAATACCATATTATTTCACCAATATCCAGTCCCGAATAACTTTCAACCTTCAAGAATGTTCTCGAGTAGTTTTATCCCGAAAATATAATTGGAAAATAATAAAATTTTGATAAATACATAGACATTATGTTACTGGGATGGTGATTGATTTAAATAGTTTACATGCCAGAAATTTGATAAAAACGTCAAGTCAATTATTTCATGTTACGATGTACAATACGCTTCAAAGGAGGTTGATATATGCTTTGTATTCTTGACTATGAACGATGCTCCTACGCCGACAGAATATAAACGATACTCATCATCTGAACAACAATTGGTGTATATGTATGTCTAATTAACATAAAAAATATTATAAACTAATTTATTTTGCGTTTGGTGCAAGCGAAATGAATACATCATTTCATATAGGATTTAGTGTCACGGAATATTTTCGGGATGTAATTAATTTTTTTTTTTTACTTGATGTAAAATTAGAAGCCCACACTTTTCAATGGTGGTAATGGTGTAAAGTAAGTAACTTTTGTAACTTAAGAAAAATACTTAATCGTCTGCTCCTGTCTTTGATAGTGAAAAAATACCATTTGTCAGCGATGGAGAATCTTTAAGTGTCATATAATCCTGAGAAATAATATCAGAGTTGGATAGTTTGGCTGTAGTCTTTGTCTGAGAGTGGTGTTTCTTGTCCATGCAGGTACCTCTACGGTTCATTGAACATCAAGATGTCGTTGCTTGTTGCTGCTCTGCCGGAAAACTACTGGGGAGGCTGGAGATTGATAGAAGAGCCTACATCCCAGGAGAGCATATCGAAGTCAAGGGGATGATTACGAATCACACAAAAAAGAAAATGAAGTTCACCAAATGTTCGCTGACTTTGGTAAATATTGACAAGATTTTCTCAGTCATTGTTGGTTGCACAGCAACAAAAATGTTTGTGTCGGCAAAAGAAATCGCGTGTTTCTTTGGAACTAGTAAGGCTGTTAAGAAATAAAAAAATAGTTTTCTCATGAATCGAAAAATTTATTACGTATTCTTAAGAATAAGTCCTATAGCATTTAACTTTCACTCAGAAGAGCGGAAAACTACGCAATGGAATTAAGTTCACCTAATGTTCGCCATCTATATCTTCAGAATTTTCTCCGTCATTGTTGTTGGTTTGACATGGTAAATCATAATAGCCGTAGAGGAGACATCCATTCTCATAACTTTAAATGCACTGACCTTTTTATAATAATGTTCAATCGTTCAATCAATTGTTTTCACTGTCGGCGTACTTATGAAATGTATATGTAGTTTGTCCTTTAAGTACACTTGCTTCTCACGCCATTACTTTGTGTATTTCCTCTTTGCATAATACAAAGTTAACTCCCTTGCGAGTAGGTTTCCATTGTGTCATTATTTTAAGGTCGCAATGCATGTCCTTTTCTCCTAAAAGTATGACGTCACGCTCGCAAATACATGACGTCACAATCGATGCCTTCCCGAAAGTGATATAACTCTGTAATATGCAAATACAAAATAAAGCTCGTCGAATTCTGATGAAGCAAATCTGATGACGTATTCCTCAGATGTACGTGGCCAGGTAATCAAACACGGCTAATAAAGGGCGAAAACTCTGCATCACGAGACCTAGATTAAGACAAAAAGTTTTTTAGACTTTCATATTTACATATCATTGTCATATCTACCCTTGGCGGTATGTATTTATTTTAACGTTAAACGTTGGTGACCAAATATAGAAATGGAAAATATGACGTTCATTAAATCACGATATAACAATGAATACCGTAATTAAACGTCTTTTCGCAGTGACTTGATTTGTCGTTTTCATGACCAATGACTTTTTATGGCGATTTGAATGCGCCATTAACATGTAAATTGGTCTTAAATTATAGTGGAGTCTTTTTCGCAACAATCTCTTTTCACGAATCCTTAACACCTGTAAAAGAAGTGAAAAATAAATTGCACATGGAAATAAGTGAGGCTACAGTACCAACCTGAAAGAGTAGATAATGAAACAAAAGTTTAACAAAGATCAGCGAAATAAAATAAACTGATATAATTGATTTTTGTTCAAAATGATACCGCATATATTTTATACTTCCAATTTATCAACAGAAAATCACATACATAAAAGACAACTGGACTCAGAAGTGTAAGAAGACACTGTTGGCATCCGTAAAGCATGGACCGACCAAGGCCGGCGAAGTAGATTATTGGGAGGAAACGAAACTAAAAATCCCAAGTCACATGCCAGCAGCACTGGCGAACTGCAAATACATTGAAGTGAAATACATATTGAAGGTAATTGTTTCTTTAAAATTACACTATTGTATCGAACATCTCCTTGTCTCAGTGAAAGTAAATAGCTGGTTACAAACTCCCTTAAACTGTTCAATTGGCTGGCGACTTGCCGAAAAATATACCCGGTTTATTACATTTAAATTATTATCATAACTTCCGCCATATTGAGTGTTTTTCGTCCTTTCGTAAAAGATGGATACAGATTTATCATTAGGTGACCAAATGTAAACACCAATTAATAACGTTCTAGTGCACTATGTGAGGGGCCAATATGTAATAATCTTCTGAAAAATGTCTTTCTTCTCTTTCAGCTTGAAGCAGAAATGGCGTGGTCATTTCCGTCCAAACATACGCTTTTTAACGTTGTTCTTCCTACCGGGCACATCTCAGCGAAAGTGCCAGACGAAAATGAAGGAGAGGAGGAAAAAGAAAAAGAAGATGCGGATATTAAACTGATTGAACTTGAAGTTTAGCTACAGTATAGCTGGGTATTCTTCGCGGGATCATTTTTTCGCGATTTCGTTAGACATAGCTATGATCGCGAAAATTTGATCCGCGAAATATTGAAAAAAATGGTTGAATTATATCTACCCTTAAATCCATATCGCTTACATATGATTTTCTCGGTTTTAGAACAAATCGCGAAAGTTTTTGTCCGTGAAAATAACCGGCTCTACGGTATTAGGTTATCCAGCACCTTTGACGAACAAACTCTTTTTGTCTAAAATACTAATCTTTATAATCACTTCATTTGATAAATGACCTAACAACATAAAATTAGGGGTCACGGTGTGGTGACCTTTCGAATTGACCAATCATATTGCTGCTTCTAGAATATTAGAAGTGAATTTCAGGGGGTCGAAATAGTTTAAAAGAGCTCTCAGAATTATTTGAGTATGTGAAGTCATCTCGCCCAAATAGCAGAAATGCATATGTATACTGGGACGAATCGTCTTTTTTAATTTGATGTAGCTAGTTGTAGAAAAACGATTTAATCTAAAGTACATTTAGTAAAAAGATCACCAAAACGTGGCCCCTAATGATATTCTGTAAGGATCTGCATTTTAAGTAGATTGCAATTTTGTTTTAAATGCCGGTAGATTTTACATCCGTCAAAACCATATTATCTTAGATGACGTCAAAGTTGTCAAGGAACATTATCATTGACTAATGATAAAGTCGCCACTGAGATATGTAAATGAAGATTCTCATTAAAATGACAAATCCTAGCCTAAGTTAAGAAAAAGTATAACATTTCATCACATCCATATAAAACAATTAATGTCAACCGACTTCATTTCCCGGCGAAATAATGTTTTATCAACCATTACTATTCGTCGTACGAGTAATGAAAACCAAGGGTATTGTATTATTGTGTCTCTTTGTGATAGCGAGATCAAGGACTTTCTTACTTTACCGTACTTATGTTGTCTGTAATCAAGATACAGAGTATGAAATATCGACAAATTTATTCTAAAAATAGACAAGATATGGAATGGTAGTGATGCCATAATACATTCATCAGCCTTCACCAACAATACGCTTCTCCCGTCTTTATTGTGTTCTGTCGCAATTGATCTTGAATTACTTCAAGTCTAAATTGCACATATATGTATATATCTTCATTTAATCATTTCGTCATATTATAATGTTCAAACTTCACACTGTCTCAAGTTGTTTATAAACGTTTTCAGAATGTTATACAAATACATTGATATACAGGGACTTGTACGAGTTCCAAACTAATGGTTATAAATATATATTTACTGGTTTACCAGTTAAATGTAAATGAAAATCAATCCTGATATCCAGTGGCTTCGTCCGTTTCATATTTTTTTTACTTATATCACTAATGTGATATGACCTGGATTAAGATTTTTCGGAAGTTAGGTTGTTGTAGCTATGTGAAAGCATTATTAGATAATGTTATAAATGTTAATTTTATGAAACTTGACTCTAAGTTTTATTTTTTTTTACTCGCCAAGCCTCGCAAAAATAAAACCTTCATAGACTCTTATCAAAATAATCTCATATGAAATTAACACTCATTCAAATTCCTATATTTATGTTACAATTAATTACGGATAAATGTTTAATGCCGGTATTTGTGTATTCAGTTATGTTCCTCCCAGTGTTGTTTGTGTCGATCATTTGCTTTAAAGTTGCTATACCACTAACAATGGTATATTTTTCTCTTTCAAAAACAGGGACAGACGTATTAGTAATTTTCTTCAGCTGCAAAAGTTACTTACTTTACACCATTATCACTATTGAAAGTTTGAGCTTCTCATTTTACTTCAAGATAGAAATATATTAAAAATAAATAATTACGTCCCGAAAAAAAAATCTGTGGCACTATATCCTATATGAAATGAAGTACTGGTTGCGGATGTACCTAAAAGAATAATGAATTATTTTATAAAATTTTTTTGTTTTACACGATTAAACACAAGTTATTATTGAAATGATAATCGTTTATGCTCTGTGGCTTTCGAGTATCTTTGAGTAATTATGATTTTTCCACATTTTTTCATAACATAATGTTTCATGTTTTTGTGTGCTTGCATTCTTATGATAATTTCCCATGTACTTTTTACTTTTCAATGTCAATTTTATTCATTCATTATGCAAATAAAGTGAAACAATGCTACCGTGACATTTCTTTTCATTATTTCATCACAAATCAAATGAAAATAAAATTCGTTGAATGAAAACGAATAAGAATGAAAATGAAAACAAATGGAATGTATAGTCAAAGAGCTCTTAGACCATCAATTTAGACAAGATTGTTCAGTACAATGCCTTTTGTTGTCTTCCAATTCTTCATACGGTAAAACATAAAACGATGGTTGGAGGACCAATATCAATTATAATGATAAACTTACTATTAAATACATGTACATAATTTTGCATTCCTATATATCTCGCAAACATATTGTTTTATCTTGTTTGTATAAATGATGATGTTTTCAATAATGCTATACAAATCAATTTACTCAATGTAAAAGTTATTAAAAGCGGTTTTTCCCGGCTACTCCGGCTTTCCTCCACCAGTAAAAATAGCACATTCTTAAATTACCCATGGGTGCCAATAGGACTAGTGAAGCCCAATGTTGAAAGATGCAACTTTCTCTCAGATTTATTTAAATCCATAAGTATTACAGGATAATTGATAGACAGTTCATATGCTCGCTGCAAGCCACTTTATAAACATGTTAGTGGGGAATAAAAATTTAGCCGAAATACACGGAAATTCCTCCATGAAAATGTCTTATTTTACTAAAATATCAACCACAAGAGTGAATCTCATGGGTCATGCGGCGAATGTTTATTATTGTGGGGATGATGATTGATTTGACAGATACCTGAATTTTTATTATTTACATATAAGATAGAATGCGAGTGAGTGATATGATCCTGAGATATAGACAGACAAAGCAAAATTTGATTTAAAATTGCATTCCAAATGACAATATTCCAAAATTGTTTCAGTTTACAATTCCATTAGAATAACAGGTAAATAGTTTTTAGTTTTATAATACTCACCTGATGAACAACCTGTATGAGAAACATACAGATTTGATATCATTAAAGCTACATGTGTCGTATTTTTCATACCCACAAATCAAAATAAGCTTTTAATATGTTTATCATCACCAAAAGTTACTAACATTTTGAAAATTACAGTACTTTCAATGCTATGCTTTTAATTTTACAAATATAAATAAAAGCAGAACATGATTTTTACCAATGCTGCCAAAAATCATTATATGTACATCTATAGCGAAGCGAAATGAGTACCTATGGTCAGACCATGAACCCATATATTGTTGTCTACAATTTCATTTCACATTTTTACAGTGTTATTAGTAATTGTAAAGTGATTTCTGCAAGATAGTTTTCATATAAACATATATAAGGCATAAAAACACCAATTTTACAGTACATAATTTCTGTGTTATAACTAACGTTTATAAGGCATTTGAAGCCATTTGAATGATTTTAACGGCTTAATTCATCATACCTTATATGGTTTTCAATACAAATTAATGACGAAAAATTAACATGTCAAAAATTTCGCCCAGTTACGGCACATATAACTTTAAGAAACGATATTAAAACGCACTTTATATGGAGAAAATTATTTCAAACTGGTACTTATATCATGTAAAATTCTCTCTGATGTGACGTATTCTGAAGGTTCAAACTTGAATTGAATAATTTGATTTTATGCATCCCTCATATTTTACCTTGTAATGCAATATTTTGAGAAAAAAATACCTAAGTACAACACTTTCGATTTTTATCTGAGTATATTTATTATGTATACGATATATGTTCTATGACTGATATGTAATCAAAACAGATAGTGTATAAGGATGTTTTCTCACTTATACCATCCTCGATACTCCAGGGGTTCCGATCACTTACGATCTCTTCACCCCTGGACTATCTCATAGTAAAACTGGATGCAACATAATAAAAAAAAATTAGCCCGTTGATGTACATCAAAAGATGTGTATAACGGTATACTGGTCGGGAGTGTGACTTTGAAGTAGGGCGTCGCTCTCTCTATAGTCTTCAAAAAAATGCAGGTCTGTGATTGAGCTGCCTTCAATTTTGCTATGAGATAGAACATAGGTGAAGAGATCGTAAGTGATAGGAACCCCTGGAGTATCGAGGATGCACATATACCTACGGGTGTAATATTGTTTTTTATATCCACATGTGTAATACTGGTTTCTCCCATGCCTACGGGTGTAATATTGGTGTCTCCCATACCTACGGGTGTAATATTGGTTTCTCCCATGCCTACGGGTGTAATATTGGTTTCTCCCATGCCTACGGGTGTAATATTGGTTTCTCCCATGTAGTACACTCATGTCGCCTGAGGCTGTATTACATGGTTACCAATGTAATACAACCTCATGACTTCACTACTTCAACAAAGTTATCATTTTCTCTGTAAATTGTGGCGTTCAGTTTCACAGACTAGACAGGGTATACTATGAAGAAAACAACGTGATTTGTATCTAAAATATCAAGAAAATATTATGTATGGAGAAATGACTTAAAGCCGCCGGTTCATCTAACTTTTTCTCAAATTCGCTGGATATCATATATTACTGTAAAATGAAAAAAACGTTGAAGTAGGATAGGGAAACACTCTTTCATATTTGTATATGAAGGAAATGTGGTACTCTCAGGAACAATTTTTTTGTAAAACTCCTAGCAAGTCTCGAGTTGAATATCCCTATCCTTCATAAGTATCCACATTTGAAACAGTCTTATGATATGAAATGAACAACAGTCATGTAACTTTGCATTTGGATATACTATAGGGTCTGTGTGCAAATACAGTATTTATAATAAATCATATGATCTGGTTCTTCACAAGGTAGATCTGCGGTCACAATCATCCGTCTATTGTTACATGTGGCGTTTAAATGGAGTTAAATAGATGCATAGGACAGATAATGACAGTTTTAAAGAAGGTCATTATCCGTGTGACCGATCCTTTTGTAACATACACACAAGCCAGTCTCGGTAGGTTCGCGTCTTTATTATCAACACATCTGATCAAAACAAACGTGCTTTACAGAATATAAAATGGTTCTAATTTGGTCCCAAGACCCATTCGTATTATATTTTGACGTCAATATCATAACAATATTGGGTTAACCGGCCAAGATTACAGACGAAATACAAAATGGCGAACTATTCTCCTGGCTGAGTCTCTAATGTCTTCACCAGTATAATCATGAAAAAGGCTGAAACCGTTCGATCTATTCTGAAGAACGGCGAATGTAAAATTCAGCTGCTAAGTAAGCGAGAAGATGGGTCGTTTAATGCTGGAGGAAAAGTAGACGCAATTGTGAGACTGAAGCTAGAGGAGCCACTGTCAGTTCGAGGTAAGTCTGACATTTCCCATCTAAATCTAAACTGTAATATTGATATCTTTAATGTAAATATTCAAGGATACTGAAGTATATAGTCAATTAGATGAATCTTATGTTTTTAACATATGTGTCTATGTTTCATTTCTTAAGATAACAGTTTTTCAGTTTTTAGTGCATAGTGTTGTAATTGCACGAAGTTTTTGTTTTTGTTCTGGGGATTTTTTTTATTTTTTTTTTTTGGGGGGGGGGGGGAGCGGAGAGGTTTGTTAGTTGGGTTTTTATTGCATTAAAATTAATATCTTAATTTATGTAATATGTTGTATTAGCTATTGATTCTAGGTATATAAAATATTAATCTATTAATTATACTAGATTACCATTTGTTTTACTTTTAGGCCATACTTGTGTTTTTTTCTGTTTTGCGTCATTTTAATTTTTCTTAAAGATGCTCCACCGCTGACAAATGGTATTTTTTCACTATGAAAAACAGGATCAGCCGATTTTGTATTTTTTTCAGTTACAAAAGTTACTTACTTTACACCATTACCACCATTGGAAAGTTTGAGCTTTTAATTTTACTTCAAAATAAAAATATTAGAAATAATTTATTGCATCCCGAAAAAAATCCGTGGCACTATGTTCTATATAGAATGAAGTTCCGACTGCGCATGCATCAATAGCGAAATAAATTATTTCATGTTATTTTTTGTGTTAATTAGACATATATATACACGATTAAACTCCAATTGTTGTTCAAATGATGAGTATCATTTATGGTCTGTCGGCGGTGGAGCATCTTTAAACCTACCAGCCAGCAAGGCGAAAACACACACACAAGGAAATAAACACAATATTTGCTAAGAATTAAAGGGACAATTCGGTCAAAGAGTACATTAAAACTTGCACATATTTCGGAAACAAACCAGATCTAATGGAAATTAGATTAGTTGGTTTTACTGTGATATGCCAGAAAAGCCCACTGTAGTCAAATTGTATGTGAAATGTTCAATCGCCATTACACATAGCCTTGTATGCCGAACCCTGACCCTTGCCTGTGTAATAAAGAATTTTTTGTCTAGAACTACTCAAAACACTCTTACAGTTGTGTTAACATTATAAGATGCATGTTCTTTACTAAAAATAATTTCATCAACTCCTCAGTATTTATGTATTGCATTTGTTTAACGTGCGTGACTTCGACTCGGGTTAAGGTACAGCGTACATGTTGTTCCTACTTAATCGTATTGATCAACGATTTGGAATTTCAATGGTATTAATCAAAATACTTAACAATGTTGTGGAATATGTCACTATTTCTTGTCATATGTTTCGTATAAATGTCGAACAATATATTTATGTCATATTTTGCTTCGCGGTTATGTAATGAATAAGCCTCACTGAATTGTCCCTTTAAAGTCTTTTGGGGGTTCAAATTGATGCTGATTTAGTACATTTTTCTACAAAAATAAGTATTTTCATTTCAACTGATCAAATTTTTATAGATTTTGTTGGAAATTGTAGGAAACATTACTTGTCCTGTTGCAAACCTCTTTTATTGCCATGTTCGGAAAAAAAATGATTGTGTTTAGTTTTTTTACTCAAGATACCTAAAACCTACCAGCATGCGGACGCAAAACACAACTATGGCCTTACATATAATTGGAGATGAATATTATTTTAATGCAACTATTCATCTTAGGTTTAAAGATGTCAAATATTTCACTATGGTTTGGTAAAAAGGACTAAAATCATAATGTAACTTTCCTGATGGACAACCACACATAATTCATTACTCATTAAACCGATTATGTATATATATGAACAGTTAATCTTAAGTATGTAGACAATTAGACGCTTAGTTTACGTAGTGTTTGGATATCAGAAATAACATTTGTTGTATTTACTATTTATTTTTTACATTCCATACGTTAAAATGTTAAAACTGAAACTTTTCATCACGTTCTGAATTTATTAGCTTTGATTATCAAACTCCATGGCTATGCAAAAACAGACTGGAATGATTCTGTGGGACCGAACAGCTTTAGACGAGGAGGCCGACAGGAAATCGTCAACTTAGAAACGAAATTGTTTAAAGGTGAGTCCCAATTGAAAAACGTTTACCAACACCTGAATTGTCCATGAATGGGAACAAATAAAGGGAGATAACCGCTACACTCACGTGTAACGAAATATAGATCATTGTAGCTGGATGAGCTAAACACCTACCAAACTTGTCAACATTTTGGAACTTAACAGAACTAATTAAATGTGCTCCACCGCCGACAGAGCATAAAAGGTGTTCATCCATTTGAACATAAATTGTAGTTTTCTCATTTAGATGTATTTTCACAAAAATAATACAAAATACAAATGTAACTTGTTTCATTTTGCTTTTGGTGGATGCGCAATCAGTACTTCATGCACTATAGATCATAGTGGCTTGGACTTCTTTTCAGAACCCAATGATTTTATATATTTTTTTATCGTGAAGTAAAATGAGAAACTAAAACTTTTCAATGGTGGTAATGGTTTCAATTCAAAAATTTTGTATCTGAAGAAAAATGTTACTGATTCATCTGCTCCTATTTTTATAACGAAAACATATCATTTGTCAGCTGTGTAGCATCTTTAATGTGTTACTGAATATTTTACTAAACTTGGTCATTTTCGCATGTGGGTTTTTGTCAGCTATCTCAGTGTTTCACTGTGTGACACATGTCGCATCTTCAGAAAAAAAAATATTCACATGTAACACGGATTACTCGTGGAGATTTAATAAAAGCAAAATAAGATTAAATTTTACACCGCGAAAACTTCAACATTTACAGTATTTATCATGTTTTCATTCACAGCCATGTCGTCTGGTGTTAAAACGTACGGAATCGGTCCGCACGAGTTCCGTGTTAGATTCGACCTTCCACAGAACGTCCCGTCATCCTTTGAAGGGTCGAATGGGTTCATCAGGTACATCCTGTACGCTCTGGCTGTCACGGACCAAAAGACGGAGATGTTAGATCCAACAAATGTCCATGTCATATGTCCTTTAGATCTGAACTTTGACCCTATCAACGGGGTAAGTAAAATACACGAGAGTTTTTCCTTAATTATAAGATTTCGTATGGTTAAGTCAGATTTTGTTCGCCAGTGAAAAGTTCGTAAATAAGTGAACTATTTTTTTTTTGTCTTTTTTACACATTACATAAAACAAGATCAAAAACAGTCAGATTTCGTTTGTCAGTGAATATTTGTGAATATGTAATTTTTTCCTTTTCCGCATTACACAAATCAATACAACAAACAGTCATATCATTTTTTTTCAAAATGAAGTGGTTGCTTTGAGGTTTTTACAAATATGTTCATTCCGCAATACCTGCACTTATTCTTCTTTTATATTATCTTTTAGAAATATCTTTAGTGATACATGCTGATTTCATAAATGTTGACTTGTTTTACAGTCTGTTAAATATTCAAGTGAAAAAAAACATTTGAATTCACACTATTTTGTAAACAGCTTTAGACATTAAAAAAAGACAACAAAGCCTTTTAATGTGAAATATGTCAGAGTAATTGGAGCTAACGTTCAACCTAGCGGTAATGGTCAAGGAAAAATAACATGTACAATGAAGCTTATGCTATAGACTTGCCCCAAGTCTCTAAAATGTTGAAGAAAAAAACCCATTAAAATTTGGCTTGATTATTTTGTCTCTACTACATGTTTCATACTATGGTAAGATAATCTAATAATTAAAAGAACTCTGCTGAGAAAGTCTTATCAACAACTTAGGGTCTGGTGGTCAGTCTACTTACACTAGTATTAGCTAACTTTGTCACTGTAGCCCTGTCGCATTGTTTTAAAAGACATGTACTATAAACTCGCGTCGACTTCATTTCGCGATGTTGACTTCTTGAATTCTGATTTACGTTAGACATTTTCGTGATGACTTATTTTCGCGATGGTTTATTGTCCACGAAATAAGCCATAAATCGCACGAAAATACGTTTGTTTACTTTCACAGTAGCAGTACATTGATCAAATGACTTAAATATAAATTGAAACAGCATAGTCTGTTTTACTTGGTTGTAGATGCCTTGGAATCGATCAGAGAGTCGAGATGTCGGATTGTTTCCTTGCATAGCAGGGAAAGTTAGTATGACGTTTCAGGTCGACAAGAGGGGTTTCTGTCCAGGGGAGACAATTTCGCTGTTTGGACAGATTCACAACAACTCCAGAATGGTGATCTCCTATAGCAAGTGTTCCGTAGTACAGGTGAGTGGTGTGCTTTTAATGATGTTGTGCTATTGATGATAGTAGTGGGCAATTAATGATGGCAGAGGGCAATTGATGGCGGTAGGCAATACACGGTGGTGAGCAATCGATAGTTGTGGGCAATTGATGACGCCGAGCTTTGATGATTATGAGCTATACATGATGGTAGTCTGTATATGATGTTGATATATATATGATAGTGAGTTGTAGAAGATAGTGAGCAATAAATGATGTAAGCAATTAATGATATTGACCTATATGTGATGGTGGACTGCATATGATGGTGAGTTGTAGAAGATAGTGAGCAATAGATGATGGTGATCATGAGCTGTACATAATAGTGAGCTGTACATGATAGTGAGTTATTGATGATATGCGCAATTACTGATGGGAGGGGGCTGTCATGGTGCACGGATGGGCAATTGATGTGGATAATCCATTCTTACCGTTAATTATCTTGTATATATCTTGTTTCAATTTCAAATTATCTATGATCCGTAGTTAAACCTTATTTTCGCTAGACTTATTTTAAAGTGAAAATGTAGACATATCCTGAATTTCGACCATTGCGGTCAGTATTTATAAACGTCATCATCCCAGAAAACCTTTTTTCTATTTGAATATCTGTCATTGGTGAGTGATTATTTCTAAGATCTCTTGTTATTCCTTTTGATTCTTCATGCGATTTTATTGTTCAGAAAGCATAATCTTCACGACTTTTCTACTTATATCATATAACATTTATTATATGACATAAAAATATATATCATACATCATAAATTATATATCATATACATAAAATATATATTATATATCATATATTATATATCATATATTATAAATCATATATTTTGTATCATATATTTTATATGATATATTATATATCATAGAATGTATATCGTTTATCACATATTATGTATCATATACCATATATGATATATCATATGTTTTAAATTATTTATTATATATCATATATTATCATTTATTATTTTTCTGGATTTTTTGTCACTTCTCATTGGTCAAAAACACGTCATGTGATCACCGATAAAAAACTATATTGCACGATTTTTCCGGAAGTAGTTTATAGAAAAAGTATATTGCACGGTTATTTTTTGATAACGTTTTCATCTACGTTACCAAAACGCTTGGTGTTCCTGGCGCTTTGAAACAAACGCTTTGAATACCTGAGTTTGAAGCGTAACCACAAAATGTGACAGACGACATTGATTGTTTCGGTTTCTATCAAAGATGATGATGACTCCCAGCTGATAACTGCAGTTTAAACTTTTAAATTTTCAACATAAACACGGTAGGAGAGTAGGAAATAATCGAATAACATTCATTAAGCATCTGGAGCCATTGAATAGTGAATATGTTTGATATTTATCTTAAAAATTCCACCTACACTAGTAAAAACATTAGGCCTAGGCTAATCCTACTGTATTTATACGACTTTTATTTTACGGAATGGAGTACTAAGTATAAGAGAATGTATCTTCATGTCAATCTGAATCTTTTAACATATGTATGGCGTCGAAGTGGATTATTTCAACGGAGAACAAACTATACATTTAATTGACTGTGTCCGACATGGAGCTACAGGTATAATGGAGTATATGTACATGGATGCAATTTACAAGCACGCATGCACCAGGCGCATGCAATAAAAGCGTGATGTGCATCAATTGATACTGTTTTCATATGGTTTTTTAAAACTAAACTTGTTACAAAATTATAAGATTCTAACTGTCTTCACGAAGCAGAATTTACAATGCGTGCTTATTTAGGTCTAGTTTCACACTCATTTCAAAATGTAAAAAATCCAGAAAAATAAGAAAACAATTATAGCATTTTGATTTCGGTCAATACATGGTTATATCGACCACAGAAAAAATATCGACCTCGGACTACGTCCTCGGTCAATGTTTTTTCTTTGGCCGATATTACCATGTATCGACCTCATCAAAATGCTATATTTGTATATTATCATATAGCATATATCACATTCAGAATACGGTGAGAGCTTGTTGTACAAATAAGTTAATAAGAACATTATGACGGCGGTAATTGCTATTTTAGATTAATACGTTTCTGAATTCCAAACCAAATAAGATGGATTAAAGACTAAAATAACTATTATAACTATTATAACTATATTTATTCTTGATATCGTTATATAAATTTGGCTGCTATTCGTTATTGAAGAAAATGCGTTTAAAAATGTACAACATCATCAATTGCTCCAACATAATCATAGCAAATTGTAACATTTTAAAGGTAAAAATCACTTATTCTATCTAGCTCACTATATGTATTGTAAGCCATAAACTTAAATTATATATAATTATCGATATATTGTTCCTATTTGAGAAAAAATAATGAATCATTATTATTTTGTTGATCGGACTTTGAAATTGTCTTCACATCAAACTATTTATATCTTGTTTGTGTATCGTTATTGCTGCAGTAGGTGTTTAAATTGGCTTATACCAGCTTTACAATGCGTTACAGAGGTGGATGTTTGAAATAGTGTTATTTTCTTGGATTCATAATTTACATTACTTAAATGACTCTACTTACTCGCTGACACGGAATTATTTCATAAGTAATTATGTTATATGGGATGGACTTTATATAATGAAATGATCTACCGTTGAATTTCATACATCATATTAAGCGGCTTAACGATATAAATTCATGCAACATTAACATATATTTCTTTTTCCCGCCCTTGACGTCACAATTATTCTACAAATTCTGAACCATACTACTAACATTGTTTAATTTTTCTATTTTGTGATTTACTTAAGTATTTATTTTTAGTACATTTTCAAAATAAAAATTCCTATTGTAAAATCTCCCAGACTTATAGACCTCTAATATTAGTGGTTTATCAATAATCTTGCTGTGTAATTATAACAATGAGATTTTATTTTTCCAAAAAGAGGATTAGATACCTTCAGGACAAATGGCATGATCACAAGGAAAAGAAGACTATAGTCAGCATTAAACATGACTCTACCTTCCCTGGCTCCACCGATTCTTGGAACGGAGAGGAGCTGAAGATCCCCAATGATGTTACCACTAACCTTGATCACTGTAGACTGATACAGGTCAAATACACTCTGAAGGTAAACAGTTGTTTCTGACCATTCTTAATATTTTATTATGGGTGTTATAGCCATTCTTAAACCACTAAGCTATATTCTGGGTGCAATAGCGATTCTTAAACCACTAAGATGTATTCTAGGGCGCTATAACCATTCTTAAGCCACTAAGATATATTGTGGGATGATAAAGCCATTCTTAAACCACTAAGATGTATTCTGGGGTGATATAGCCATTCTTAAATCACTAAGCTATTTTCTGGAGTGCTATAGGTAAGACTAGCGTATAGATTTCCCATAGGCGACAATGCTAGCATTAATAAGTGTATCTAAAATTCTGTTCATACAAATATGACTTACTTATACTTGTTGGAAAGGTAATTCAGTCACGAATACAGTTACGAAGTGAAAAAAGCGTGTTCACCAATAAAACTTCTTCCAAAATCCATGCTCGTCTAAAATAAAGCAGTCCCGCACAGAATACTAAGTGAAAACACAGGAAATTGTCAAATTTTCAAAATTACCCTAAATATCCCCCAAATGCAAAAATTAATGCTCAAATATTATTTTCAAAGAGTAGAAAACATGCATTTAATATTTATGGCATTAGTTGACAAAAATGGTTTATTTTAAGCCAATAGTCCACCCTCTAACATGAAGTTCAGTCTCGAGCCATCAACATTAATTTTTGGCCAATCAGAGGCGAGATTCTATTTATAGGTGTCTTACCTATAACCATTCTTAAACCACTAAGCTATATTGTGGGATGTTACATTCAGTAAATCACTCGGGATAATATTGATCATTTTGATTACTGTAAACTAATTTTCGTGACGACTTAATTTCGCATTTTTCTGTAGAACGAATTATACACGACGAACTTTTCTTGCGGGTTTTTTTTTTTAGTTTTGCTTTTGTGAATGTTTTCTTTCAGCTTTTTCATGACAACTTAATTTCACGTTTTTTTTTTATTCCTAACAAACTTATTTACGACAACTTAATTTGGCGTTTTTCTGCCGGACGGCTTTTTACAACTGATAAATTTCGCGATTCTATATTTCCACAGTATTTAACAATTATATAAACAATTTCATGTCCACTTATTTTCACGATTTTCTGCTTCCCAATTCATAGTACTATTTTTCTGAGCAATATTTCCTAAGACACCGAACAAATCACCCACACTCGCAAATGTTATATTGACAACGAGCGAACAAGTCGTCCTTTTCGCTGCGAAACCATTACTTTAAAACCAGTTGCAGTCATGTGCCTCGATAAAGGGGCAGAAGCAAGAGCCTTTCTCACGTGTGCGAGCGCTCTACTCAAACACTAAACGTTCGGCGATGTTAAAAGAGATATTATGAAGAAGAAACTATGTTAAGAAAAAGAAGAAAAACGTTGCCTTTTACGATCATGCAATTGGGTACAGCTCAGCTGGTAAATTATGTACATTATATACCATGATGTTCCTGAATGACAGAATATAGTCCATATGAGTGTATTTTAAATGTTATAAATAGTTAAGTTGAATAAGATGTAAGATATGAGATAGATATTGCTTTTCATTTTTTGTTTCAGTTGGAGATCAAAGTGAGATTTGCAAAAACGTATGAACTTTTAAGTGTTGTTTTGAGGATGGGAAATGTTCCTGCAACCAAGGCCTCAAGAAGTAAGTATTTAAAAACGGAGATTCGTTACATCACCAGTATAACTTTTGCCTAAGAAAACTTTCACGTGTGTTTGAAGAAAAAGTGAAAAGGCATGTCTTATATTTGTATCAAAATTACAGTACAATGATTGAAGATCTGTAATTCATTTAGTTATGATCAAAGTATGATTAAAGCATTTGGTGTCATATCAGAATAAATAAGTACATGTGGGTAGACATAAACTTTCGCTGATGGATACATGTATACAGAATGCAGCAGTAACGTTGATATTCTTGAATTATACATACATACTAATCGCTCATATGTCAATTCAATGAATGGAACTCTAATGATTGTCTTTTATTTGCTTCCTTAGTGCCTTTTAGGATGTGACGTCAGCAGTACAGAGCCCTGATGCGGATATTCTCTATGATGTCATTTCCGGTTGTTATAGAGGAAGTATGATATTGCCATCGCGCAATTGATATTATAGTGAATGATTACTGACGGATGGATTTTGAAAGATTCGTAATCAATATGCGAGTGATATGTGCAATTCATTTTTTATATTATGATGTCAAAGATTTGTAGATAATTAGAAAATTGTCACCATGCTTTGGCATCTGTATCGACCATATAGGTCATACAAAGTTGTATGCTGATAGTTTCATTATTTACTCATTTAGTGGGTTTTTTTTTGTTGATATTAAACTATGAAACCAGTTTGATATCGATTATTCCATCCAGAAAATGGATCATCCATTTTGACATTGAAAAGTTGACATTTTCGTACTGGCATTAGTGACGTCATAATGGCTGTTTAGACGTCATTTATTGTCTGAAAACTTCACTTTGGCTTGGTTACTTTATATAGTGACTGTGTCAAACGAATGTACTTCTTTTATAAAATATCCAAACTGTATCTGTATGCTTCATAGTCGGCTTCTTTTCGCTGGATCGTTTATATTGTCGCAAAATTTTGATTAGCGAAATATTTAAACAAAGATGAATTATAACTACACTTAGAGCCATATTGGGAACTTTTTTAACACCTAAAATAATCGGCCATTCGGAAAAACACCTTCGATCTTCACATGAACCAAATGTATTGTTAGAACTTGTTATGCGTATTATGAATTTTGTTTGTAAATCCACATTTTGAACACCTTTTTCCATAAATTAAACTGGCTCTGGTGGAAATAGCATGAAGCACTACGTGAAATTATGAATGGCCAATCGCACTTTACGTATAAGATTACTTCATTTCCATTATCTTATTAATTCTAAGATTAATTCATGATCCTGAAGCCGATTTGGTCGCAAACACATCACAGAAATCTACCTCATTTAAATATCAAATCATTTCCATAGCATCTGGATTAAATATTATATTGTGCCGTGGTTATATTTCTAGTCATGTTTTATACATGTAGATAATTTTTTTTTTTAAATACAAAAAATATAGTAAATAATTCTTTTATTGCTACTGTATATAATACAAAATCGTATTTGAAATTTAAAAATTATATCTCCAAACAGAACTTATTCATAGGAAAAACATTTGAAAATATTTACTTTCAAGTATAACGCATTTTTCATAATCATTATTTTCTTTCCAATTTCGTTTCAGTATTGTTATATATTTTGTTTGTTTAAGCTATTGTTTTGTGTGATTTTTTTGTAATTGTTCTCTGTTAAATTTTTTACATTATTTGAGTACTTCTTGATCAATATCTCCCAGGGTGCATTGCGGTCCCCATATTCACGACTGTGGGACCGCAATGAACTCTGGGAGAAATTGATTTGCTTCATGATATGGCCATGAGTGACTAGTGTACCCCCAACCATAAGGTGCATTCGTATAAACTAAGCACAAACATAAAGCGCGTTCGTGTAAACTAACACATTTACGTGCAGAACAACCCTAAAAGGTACATATATAAGTTGCGTTCGTTTAGAATGTCAGTCTTAAAATGAATTTATGTTCAGGAGCTAGGGTAATTGCTTATATGGCCACCAACATGGTATTTGTGATTTAAGAATACAGTAGTTTAAATCGACTTGCATCACTGGAATGGGAGAAGACATTACATGATCCTTTTGTAAAAATTGTTTGTCAGTAAAATTGTTTGGATTGGAATTAATTGTATTCGCTGTAAATACCAATGATTTTTTTATTATGTTTGATAAAATAAATTGTTAGAAATACCATCAGTTTGTTTTCAATCTGTTTAAGTTGTTGTATAATAATTATATTTATGTTTAAACTGTTGACATCAGTTGATCGGATATAAATTATTGTTATATATATTTCACAACCACTCTCTTCGTAATACATTCGTGAAAATGACACGAGAAAGGCTTATCATATTACTCCTACCTCGATTCTGCAATTCCACTCAATGCAGTAAAGCATAGCAATGTATTGAATATACTGATCATATACCATGAAGTAAGACAAAGCAATTATAAAGACTTCTTCTACATTTTGTATGCCTATATATCCACATACATATCAATGTATTCACAAAAAAAAAGTTAATTCATTAGTGTTTATGACATCATAAGCAACCATGATAAATATTCAAGATTCATTTTAGCATCAGGAATATCATGATGTGATTATACCAATAACATCAAAATTTTTAATTTTCATTGTCAAAACTCTAACGTGGTTTTGCGATATAAGTGTTTCTATAGTATGAAATTGCTATTTAACTAGCTTTGATTAACTTTTTGTATACCAATTGAATAATTCCTCCGGGGCACCTGTGTATTTCTCTGATCATTTTGTCAAAGTAGATGTTAATATATCTCATTGTTTAAATATGCTCCACCGCTGAAAAATGGTATGTTTTCTCAATAAAAAATTAAAGAAGACGAATTGGTATTTTTATTCAGTCACATTTTTTCCTTCTTTACACCATTTCCACCATTGAAAAGCTTAGGCTTCTTATCTTACTTCATGATAAGAATATCAAAAATAATTAATTGCGTCCCGAGAAAAAACGTCAATGGCCTTATGTCATATAGGGTATAAAGTGCGGAATGTGCATCAACCAAAAGAAAAATTAATCATTTTGTATTATTTTTTGTTGATAAGACTTTAGTAAACTTCAAGTATTGTTCAAATGACGAAGATCGTTAATTCTCTACCGGCTGTGGAGCATCGTTAATCGATCGTGGATTGATAAAACTGTATAGAAGTTTTTATTGGCGAAGGGTTTAACTTCGCTATATTTGCGATCAAATTAAATTCCTCGAACTTAAATATCCGCGAATAAGATAAAAAAAAAAGATTAATGAGAGAACAATGCACTGCTAGAAATTGGCAAATGCAGAAAAAACAAATATTTATATCCTAATATTAAAGATGACAATCTGATTATTCTACGATGCTCTACGTTACGATCTAATACAATATCTAACATCTCCCCGTTCGGGGTCACCTCGGCATGACCCCTATGATTAGCCAATCAGCTTGTCGCCTACAAAATCTTCGGTGTGGTTGATTCTCTCGGAAGTAAAAACTAGCTGTCCCGAGATGTTCCGATCTAAGGCCAGGAATCATGCTGATAGGACCTCAAACGGGGAATCGGTAGACCTTGTACTGGAGCGTAACGTAAGTCATCGTAGTGGAGGGGAATCATTTATTTTATTATTCTAATATTAATTAGATTGCAAAGATGAGTCTCGAAATGTTCTCTTCGCGAAAATCAAGATTTTTACAGTACATTTTTATTTGTATATTGATTTTCTTCCTTAGCCATTACAATAAGAACCATTATTACATACACAGACAGACATCAACAGATGCAGAAGATTCTATGTCTTTTGATTATCTTTGCGTTAAGTTACTTAGTACGGAGATGATGCGTAGGTGCATAGAAAAACTTGAAGAATTGTGTTGTGCTCAGATTTTAGGAAATTAAATAGCATCATCCCTGGTCAACCCTGAAACACAAAACGACATCACAGAAGTTATCTTATTCTGCGGTTGAAAATGATTGGTAATCCAAATGCTTCAAACCATAAATCACACATTTCTATTCCTGAAACGTGTTTGGTGTAGCATTTTTAATGACTTAGCGTTTCGTTGCTATATTTTGTTCATAAAAAGAAATGCGCAGAATTTAATTATAATTTCATTGCAATTAAAGTCTGATTACTTTTTATTCTTTGTTCAAGAAAATATTAATGTTATTTCAAAATTTATATGAAAACGTTACATGACACAACAACATAAAATCATATTCTGAACGTGACTTTACATTCTGTAAATCATCATATTGTTGTGTTCTAATTAAATTTCTTGAAATTAAAAGGCAATCAGCATTCGCGAACATTAACCTGCGCGAAGAAGTTTCAGTATGTGAAAAAAAATTATATGATCGAATATTGTGAAATCATAGAGCCGTGAAAAGATATCATGTATTACAGATTCAGGATTTTCAGAGCAATTAGTTTTCGTATCTGTTTGACAGAATACTAATTCGTTAAATATAAAAGTTCTGCGTGACTAAAAACGATGATGACGTGCATTCATCACAGGGGCACACTTCTTCCTATGATTTTGTTGAAAAAATTGAATTCAGTATTGAAGCATTATTCTGTTTCTGTTTTACAGTTTTGGGATGAATGAATGCCAACACATGGATGACGAATGCCAATTTTCTAAATCTAACGATAACAAAAATTGTTTGATTTTTGTACATGCTTTTCAAAGATTCTTCATAAACCACTGCTCCACAACTGCGTCAATTTCAATAAACACTATGCATTAGTAGCTTTCCTTAAAAATGTGGTTTTGCTATATATTCATTAAATTAGTCTATGACGTTTAAACCATTTACCGGTAAATTATGATCTATCTTATTGATCACTAAATAGAAAATTTATATAAAAGGAAAATTAGATCAAAGGCATTTTATTTATGTTAAAAGAAGATTTTCTAGTTACAGTGGCTATATACAATCCCTATCTAATGTCGTTGCTTTATTTTACCTCACCGGCGTAGAAATACCGTATATTACCTACGTACAAATACCGCAAATTACCCATGAACGAGTTGAACTACTCGTAACATTTTTATTTTGTCGGGTAATCATTTTGTCGGGTAATCATTTTGTCGTTTTTGATCATACAATTACTTTTGTAAATATCATACATTACCTTTGTAAATATCATATATTACCTTTGTAAATATCACACATTACCTTGGTAAATATCATACATTACCTTTGTAAATATCATACATTACCTTTGTAAATATCATATATTACCTTTGTAAATATCACACATTACCTTGGTAAATATCATACATTACCTTTGTAAATTTAGTGATCAAAAATAAGATAGATCATAATTTTAACCGGTAAAATGTGTTAAACGTCATAGACTAATTTAATGAATATATAGCAAAACCACATTTTTAAGGAAAGCTACTAATGCATAGTGTTTTATTGAAATTGACGCAGTTGTGGAGCAGTGGTTTTGAAGAATCTTTGAAAAAGCATGTACAAAAATCAAACAATTTTTGTTATCGTTAGATTTAGAAAATTGGCATTCGTCATCCATTGTGTTGGCATTCATTCATCCCAAAATGTAAAACAGAAAACAGAATATGCTTCAATATGAATTCAATTTTTTCAAACAAAATCATAGGAAGAAGTGTGCCCCTGTGATGAATGCAGTCATCATCGTTTTTAGTCACGCAGAACTTTTATATTTTAACAATTAGTATTCTGTCAAACAGATATCGAAAACTAATTGCTCTGAAAATCTGATCTGTAATACATGTAATCTTTTACGGCTCTATGATTTCACAATATTCCGATCATATAATTTTTTTCACATACTGAAACTTCTTCGCGCAAGGTTAATGTTCGCGAATGCTGATTGCCTTTTAATTTCAAGAAAATTTAATTAGAACACAACAATATGATGATTTTACAGAATGTAATCACGTTCAGAATAATGATTTTTATGTTGTTGTGTCATGTAACGTTTTCATATAAATTTTGAAATAAACATTAATATTTTCTTGAACAAAGAATAAAAGTAATCAGACTTTAATTGCAATGAAATTATAATTAAATTCTGCGCATTTCTTTTTATGAACAAAATATATGCAACGAAACGCTAAGTCATTAAAATGCTACACCAAACACGTTTCAGGAATAGAATGTTGATTTACTGGTTTGAAGCATTTGGATTACCAATCATTTTCAAACCGCAGAATAAGATAACTTCTGTGATGTCGTTTGTGTTTCAGGGTTGACCAGGAATGATGCTATTTAATTTCCTAAAATCTGAGCACAACACAATTCTTCAAGTTTTTCTATGCACCTACGCATCATCTCGTACTAAAGTAACTTAACGCAAAGATAAAAAGACATAGAATCTTCTGCATCTGTTGATGTCTGTCTTGTTATGTAATAATGGTTCTTTTGTAATGGCTAAGGAAGAAAATCAAATTACAGAATAAAAATGTACTGTAAAATCTTGT
>SAYR01068178.1:381778-421754 GCA_004382745.1 Argopecten irradians irradians
AGAAAATTTATATAAAAGGAAAATTAGATCAAAGGCATTTTATTTATGTTAAAAGAAGATTTTCTAGTTACAGTGGCTATACAATCCCTAATCTTAATGTCGTTGCTTTTTTTTACCTTTTCACCAGTTCAAATTCTGCACTTCACCGGCGTAGAAATACCGTATATTACCTACGTACAAATACTGCACATTACCTACGTACAAATACCGCAAATTACCCATGAACGAGTTGAACTACTCGTAACATCTTTATTTTGTCGGGTGATCATTTTGTTGTTTTTGATCATGCAATTACTTTTGTAAATATTATACATTACCTTTGTAAATATCATACATTACCTTTGTAAATATCACACATTACCTTTGTAAATATCACAGTAAATAACATACATTACCTTTGTAAATATCACACATTACCTTTGTAAATATCACACATTACCTTTGTAAATATCATACATTACCTTTGTAAATATCATACATTATCTTTGTAAATATCACACATTACCTTTGTAAATATCATACATTACCTTTGTAAATATCATACATTACCTTTGTAAATATCATACATTACCTTTGTAAATATCATACATTACCTTTGTAAATAACATACATTATCTTTGTAAAGATTGACCAGGGTGTATTCTGTAAGTTTAATGCTGTGCAATTACCTTAGTAAAAAATATGTTTTTTCGTGTTAGTTTAATACTGCAAAAATATACTTTTGTATAAAAAAAGGAAAAAAAGGAAAAACCAAATAACCTACATAACATTTATAAAAAATACTATGCATTACCTTTTTAAAAATTAATAGCCATCAGGGACGTTATGTGTCATTTTTGTTTAATATCATACAATTAAGAGACATGCATGTATCACAATGAATCAAGGAATATTCTAAATAATGGATGCATTGATCATACTTGAGTATCATTGTAAAGGGCAATGCAATGATGCTGATGGTAGTATTTCAGTAATAGAATCTCCCATAGCGTACGGCAATCAGAATTCTCGGTTTGTGGGGATGCATTCCTTCTATGTATGCTCGTACCACAAAATTAATATTCAGGCTTATTACAATGACCGAACTTCGATTTGCAGCGACTCTATAAGCATGCGCACTCTGTATCAATACGCTCGGTCAAATGTCACGCGCAGAGAGAAGTAATAATTATCACCAAGAACGCCTGCTGTTTGATTAATCTGAGGTCAAATAGGGTCAAACAAACGCACGTGGGATGTTCCAAGTACTGTTTCATTGCTGTTGTACATGTTAACAAGAGGGCAAAGTAAAATAAAATCATATTCACTATCTGTTTCCCGGTATTTACGTCACCTTGTTGAGTGCGTCTGTGAGTGTCAGTAAACAATGGCAGACGACAGAGAAGTCACAGAAATCAGGAGAGACAACAAAGAAGGTGAGTTCGATGATAAATCAGTGTGTTTACACCAAATTTTGGTTAAGTAAAATCTTAAAAAAAGAGAGAAAAAATCGAATATCTTAACATTCTTTATCCGTGATAGAACCGTTAAGAAATTTCATTTGGTATTATCTAAATATTGTATATGTAATTTTTCAAAATAATTTGATTTTATTCGACCATTTCCCTGATTGTTAAACCTATAATATATCAAACATCATTATACACACGAAAAACAAATTGCATCAAACATCCTTGGGGTGGGGCAATATACATTGTGTATTGGAAAATTAATACGATAAAGGTAAAACAATTTAAGGGAATATGTTGATTGAAAAAAAAACCATAAGCTTGTTTAATATTTTAAATTTTGAAATTTTTATTTTTTTATTCGTGATTTGATAACGATAGAATGGCAAATAAAAAAATGGGTACAATCGTGTCCGTAGACAAGTGGTAGATCGCACTGTATATAGTATTAAAAATAAAAAATGAATTGAATAAGATTTAATCTCTTCACATCCTATATATTATAATAGTATGTGTTTTGATATATGTTTATTGTCATATTCATGATTTTTCGTTTGTTGTTTTTCTTCAATGAATCATTCTGAAACTTATATTGGTGATGAAAGATTTTTATTTGTATGTAAAATGCAGTAAAAAAATATGTGTTTGAATTGTTTCCTCTAGGTATAGTGTAAGTTTCATGTCTGGTTCTTAGTTTTAAATAAACGCCATGTTTTAATAATTTCTATAAGATGTTAAAGTACAACAATTCAATGAATGGTTGTTGCTGAAATTCGTCATTTCCCCTAGCCCCAATGTCTCGAAACAAACTTAAGTCAAAAACTGACTTAAGTCAATTTAATATACATGAAATACATAAGGAGAAAAAAACTTAAGTTTTGACTTAAGTCTGTACTTTTGTTTCGAGAAATCGAAGCTAGGTATACATGTAAAAGAGATATTTTTCATGAAAGGGAAATTTTCGTATATTCTATATACAAAGTATATGAAACATCTGTTGTTGGTTACCATGATTGTAAAAGGCAATTTACTTGGGCAATCGTTTCGTTGTGTATTAAGTTATTTGTGACTTTCTACACATCAATTTTAACGTTCGTGCTCAGGGTATCCTAGTTTATTTATTTGTGTCTTTTAAAATTAGCATAGGAGCATAGTTTTGTAAACAGTTAAAGAAATTACATCTTCATTGTTTAGAATTTAACCATTAAAATGAAATACAAAATTAATCATCGTTGAAAGATTGTGGCAAACAATGAAACCACACTGAAACCGTTTGTTAAAATTGTACATGTATTGTGATACACTTTACAATAAGATTTAAATTGCATAAAGAGTTATTCTTATAAAACAAGCACATCGTATTAAATTATATACGCTATACACATTCTTTAAAAATACACAAATTTTGATTTTCTGCAAAAAAATATATATATATTATACATATTCATTTTCATTTCTCTTTCAACCGATAAAAAGTATATAGATGAGTCAGAAGACTGTTAAAAATGACAATGACTACTGTATACTGTAAAATGCTCAATATTCGAGGGCTTAATATTTCGCGTTTTTGCTTACGGAACATATTCACGGGGGTTTAATTTCACGGGGCACCTGCTCAAGATATTTCGCGGATGGCCTGTATATCGACATTGTTTTAAGTTAATATTATTCAAGCTAATTTTAGTTTGTAAATTAAAATTATGTAAGGGGATAAATCGACTTATGATGATTATCATTTTTTAAAAGGTGATTTTACATTTATGCGTCTTTCTCAACTTAATGTTAAAACGCCTGTCTTGCAGTTTTTCTTTTATGATTAAGATCGTATTTAAATATCATTATCGTTTGAAAATTTGGTATTTACAAATAGTTGTTTGATTTGTATGTTATTGTTCAAGATAATAAATCACTTTATATCGCGCGATCATGCTAGGATTCGATGGATAGAGCAAGATATAATAGTTAGACTTAAAACATTTTGATCATAGCGTTTGATTTAAGTCTAAGGATTATGTTTACCTATGAATCATAATAATCTGTGATATATCTCGATTTTATTGTCCTATTTCATCTTGTAAAATGTAAGAAACAGATAACGTCTCCTTAGGATTAAATGTCAATTTTAAACCATTCATACATTATTTCCTACATATCAGTTTCATGAACATATATTCATATGGAAATATGAGTAGTTCAGAATAGTTTAAATATTTTGGTTCCATATTCAGGTTTTTTGTTGAGTTAATATTGCTTTTCATTATCATCGCACTACGTATAGACATAACTATATCATCTCTTGGGAATCTTGTGGCAGGAGGAAACAGCTACTTTTGTTATCCGACTCTCTATATAAATAAAATGTTTTGGCTATATTCACATTAAAGTGATCGAAACTCGTTACAAATGTACCAAGACTTAGAAACTATTGACCGGTCAATAGTTTGACTTTTGCAGGCGCTTAATTGTTTATAATCGTCATAAATATCGGCCTGCGGAGTTGGAACCAACACCCCGGGTCCTTATTTGTCTCCATGTGAATCTATTCAAAAATGTAAGGGATGCAATTAACAAAAAAAATAAACATTACGTTTAACATCCTTGAAAAATTAATTAATGTCATTATAACATCTATGTCACCTAAGATGAAGCTAAAATTCCAAATAAATACAAGGTTCCCTCTGCAAGTCTTGATAATGGCATAGTTGTAGTCAACGATTACGTAGTATTTAGGACAGCTCCGGGAAACGTAAGACGATCCGTGTTATGAAAACATACAAAAAATGTGTTAAAAATTGTTCAGAAGACGATGATATATTTGTAGTATAAACGGTAAGAAGCTAAAACCTTTTGAAACTCTACTACACAATCAAACTTGTTTTGCAGGTAGAATTTGAAAATTTAAATACGTTTCGGAAACGTAGTTGGCCTTCAGTTGGTTCAATTGTCTTCTTTCTGTGAAGGCGCTCAAAGCTGATACTTATTACTGTCTTGATCAAATAACAACTTTGTATAAAAAAATATTTCTTGACTTGGGATGCCGTCCTTGAATGATCCTGGTGATTAATTGGATATCAATTAAATCAAAGGAATAAACATTATTAAGAATATGTTCCTTCAAAGGAGGGATATCATTTTGTGCCCATTTTACGGCCATTCAGCAATGAGCAAAATATTTTGCATGTAGATACCTTAGGGTCAGCTGCCTATTGTATGCTATTCAGAATATCCGATGTTTTCTGGGTTAATGGTAATTTCAGAGATCATTAATTGAATATGACTTTATTTATTCACGTGACCTAGTCAATGTAACCCTAGGATGTAATCATCTTTTGACAGGTCATGTAAAGATCCACTAGCAGTACTAAGAGCATAAAATCGTTAAAAAGTCTTTGTTTTCAGCCAAAATATCAAGGTTTTTAATGCTACCATGGAACTTATAGTTAACTAGGTCACTGTGACCTACTTTTTAAATTTTACATCCGTTTTTTAACTGAATTGTACAAACCCTAGATTTACAGGCAAAGCTGCAAAAAAAATTTGAAAATAACCCTGCTTTCAATGCATAGGTTTTATTTTTACATGTACAAATAAAAGCTGAAAATGATTTTGGGCAGTACTGCCAAAAATCATTTATTTACGTCAATAGTGAAATGAAATGAGTACAAACGGTGAGACCATGAAGCCAAATTGTGGTCTACAATTTCATTTCACATTTTTATAATGTCTTTAGTAATTGTAAAGTGACTTCTGCAGTTATGTTTTCGTTTAAACATATTTAAGTCATAAAAACAACAATTTTTCAGTACCAAATTTCTGTTATAACTAACGTTTGTAAGTCATCTGAAGCCATTTGAATGGTTTTTACTGCTTTATTCATCAAACCTTATGGTTTTTAATAAATTAATGATGAAAAAAATAGCATGTCAAAATTATCGCCCAGTTACGGCACATATAACTTTAAAAGGTGACAAGGTGATATCCCTCCTTTAAACGAACCAAACATTTCTGGTTTCATCGGCATTGAAAGTTTAAGCCCAGCTCAAAACACATCACACTAAAATTATATGGAAAAATCGTGAAATGACATTGTTGAGTGAGATTATAAAGCTATAATTAATTTCTATTTGTTTTCATACTAAATCCTTTCTGATTAGCCGATACTATGAAGAAAAAATTCCGAGAATGGCGCAAAAACTCGACGTTATCATGACGTAACATTAATAGAGACGTCGACGTTGCATATTGATTTAGAAAACAAAATCAACATAAATTATACATGTATGTATTGATTCAAATGATCAATTTTAATTTAATATAACTTAATCATTACGTTTGTCAGATCATATGGCATTTGAACCGCTCGATTATATAATGAGCTTACTTCAAAGCATCATATCCATGCCGATAACCCATGATTTCCCTCCTCAAAAAAAAAACAAAAAATGGCGGCCGCAAACTGAAGTTATCAGTGTGTGGGATTGGATTTCGAAGATTGGGTTTGTTCTTATTTTTTCATGTACGTGTTATCTTCGAAGTGCTGCGTCCTTATAACTCTATAAACTATCAACTAAACGTTTATTTGTCAATATGCATGTACAAGTTTCTCCTTACACGAGATTGCGAGGCCACTAGATCGCGAGGTTTCGAGGCGAGACCACGAGATCGTAAGGTTGCGAGACGTTGTCGCGAGTTCGCGAGGCGAGATACCGAGACTGGGAGGGGAGGCCGCGAAGTTACGAGGCGAGGCCGCAAAGTCGCGAGTTGAGGCTGCGAGGTCGTGAGCGAGGCTGCGAGATTGCAAGGCGAGGCTGCTAGGTTGCGAGGCGAGGCCGTGAGGTAGGCTGGCAATCTCACTATCTCGCCTCGCAACCTCACGGTAATATATTTGAAAGTTGAGGTTGCGAGATGGCGAGGTGGCCCTAACCAATTCCCTTACGGATGTAAGCACGCTAGGAGGTTTGGAGTGCGAGGGAAGCGTAGTGTCCTTAGAAAACCAAAGTTACCGAACCTGACCTTTGAACATCCGTTCCTAGGTTTTAATCACGGCCGCCCGGATGGTGGGTGGCTTGACCACTGCAACATCTGATCATCCATCCTTCTTTGATATGCTTTTATCCTTGTTATTGTTATATGATATTGCGTTGATGGTTTTTTTTCTTCAAAATCCCATGTAAATGGTTAAAGCAACATATTTGGATTGATTTGATTGTGCTTTAACATTCTACATTTGTTTTCATTTAAAAACATCCCATTCTTTTGTGAGGGAAAGAAGCAAAGAGTTCCCAATGAAAAGCACCGAGAATAACAGACATTTAAGTGATCCGCTGATTCGGTTGTTAAGGAATTCGTCTCTCACCAAAATTCGATCCCTAACACTAACGTGAAAAGGTTTAATCACATTTACCAAAGAATGGATTTTCCCTCATTAATACCACTCGATCTAAAATTCCTCGCGGACTTACATCTGCATCATTGAAAGTTATTTAGTCATCAAGTAATCCAGAAAATTAAAATGATGTCAAATTTTAAAAATTCCATTAGATTAAAAGAAATAGTTATGTAAGTTTAAAAAAAAATCGAAATCGATTTACATTAAATTAAGTTATGATAATACTAGATAATTGCCCGATGTACTACAGATGAAGGCGACAAAATGGATGTCCGATGATAGAGTATGAGACACTTGAACCGATTCGACAACATAAACAACAATATGACTTATGCACGGCATGATTAGAGCGAAGCTCTGCTTGTTTATTTCTTTTCTATTTCAAGTACAAAACATAATTTAAAATGAAAGAGCGTACTTTAATGTAGACCTATATAGTATATGATAAATATTTTTCTTGCATAATAAAACATTCGAATTTGGTCGTTTGTTTACTATGTCCACACAGCCTGGGTGCCGCGTATGCGAGTCCTTTGATTTCGCGCCATTTGTTGACATGATGTGACGTCATGATTTCTTGTGCTCACCTTTCGTTTGGTGGATATTTTGACTGTACTCCGAAGCTTTTAATTTTCTAAAAGGTTATTATTATTATTTAAAAAAGAAATAAAAAAATGTTTAATCAAACCTATTAATGCATTTGCATTATTTAAATATATTTACTGGGGAGAGCAGTACCAGAGCAACGCACAAAAAAAACTTTTAACCATCCATGCATGCAGGTCAATGATCTCTATATTTAATTTTGCTTACGTACATTTTACTGGAACAGAGCTTCGTTTTTCGTGCTTCGCTCTTATAACACATATGATTATGCTAAGTTTTATCTAAATCTATGTAGGTTATATGGTATATGGTTTTGGTTATAAAAACCTTTATCACAGTTTGTCAATTTGAGTTACACAACGATGAACATCAAATATCATAAATATTTTTGTATAATGAAAAAATATATAGCCAAAATGTTAGTTGTGCGGAAATAATAAGACCACCAGAAAGTCATGAACAGACCATATTCAGACAACGGAAATACATTACTTCCCAATAAACACGCGATGCCTGTCATAATAATATACATGAAGTGTTATGTGATCAATTTTAAATTTGAATTTGTGTCAGTTTTATTAGATTTTTTGCGAAAACAAAAATAATAATACTTTTTATTGTGTGTAAACTATCCAATTTAATTAATTTTGATAACGAAAGAATATGAAAATCCATGATACTATTTTATCATTTTAATCATTTTTGTAACGAAAAATATAAAAGTGAAGAAAGAAATTCTGACTGGATGTCGAGTTTTACTCTTGTTGACAAAAAATGAACGGTTTTATTGTATTTACGCTAAAAACGAATGATTTTATCACAGATATGGATAGGTGGTTGACATGGAAACAACAATTAAAAACAGGGAAATAAATTGTTATGTTTTCATTAAAACCCTCACATTAATTTATCATTTCTGTTTATTGGTTTTGCCTGCCAGATAGATCTACTTTACGTGCAGATTATAACTTTTCTGATTTTTATACACAAATGTAAATTTTTAGACATTATATCACGCTTGCTTAGCTTTTTGAACTTTAATACACTTTCAAAACAAGTTAAATCGAGTAGGTGAATACAAATTTTAAAAAGAAACAAATAAATATATATAAATACTGATTCTGTGAAATTGATATAGAACTTGGACGCTTTTCAATTTACATTTCATTTTTTTTCCATTTTGATATCACGCTTGTTTAACTTTGTGAGTGTTTATATGCCTTCAGAACCAGTAATACCAAAGCGATAAAAAATCATATAAGAAGATAAATGCACATTCAGATAAATTTATGTAGTTTTGATACACGTTAAAAGCTATTATTAAGTAATAATATTTTTTTTATAATTCAATACTAATAGTACTGTATATATTTTAATGATTATGTAAGTAGAATTAGTGAAACGTGACCATACATTGGTATCGAATATTTCTACATCTTCAACCGTTATTCTAGAAGTTATCCATAAATTGTAGCTACTCTTATAAAAATATGTTCGGAGTACCCGGTCGTTATCTGATGGTTTATGTCTTTGATAGTTACGTAGATTTTTGTTTTGTGCTTAATGCGAGCAGCATTTTAGTGTCGATAAAGGTAACTGATACACGTTAAAGCGATAATAATGACCAAGAGATGGAGGAGAAATTACCGACAAATTAGCTCCTACTCGTATCAGCCGTATCACTTACATTACCACTAAGATAAATCAGGTATTTCCGCAAAGATATTGTCGTTTAATTACGGTAAATATTATTTTGATCATATTTTATTACATCTTTCCTCCGGCTTAATCAACATGTTTTATACATGATTCGGTCTTTATGACTGTTATTCTGGAAAGGGAACATACATGTATTTGGAAAGGACCGTTAACTTCAACTATTCGGATTTAACGTTATAAATACCTTACATATCATTTACATTCAGCGAGTAATTTCTTGACAATAATCCCACACGACAAAGGCGAGATAGACCACCAATCCATATCCACTATCAATGTCTAATCATTTGCACACTATTAATGTAGCTCGCTGTCTAAATATTTCATATAAAATATATAATTATATGAGATATATAATTACATTGGATCGTAAAGCTGTGTACCAACCAGCAATTCATTTACGTAAAATAGGATCGGAGAAATCATGGATCATGTAATCAAAGACAAAATGAAATGTATATCATCAGCAGTAATACTAAAATAGAAAACGGAATTCATAAAACGCAAACCAAAAATACCGGATAAGGAAAAAATGGAAAAAAATATTTGTTTTTTTTTAAGAAAATTTAATTCCGTTATATTCACGGTCAAGTAAATATTCCTAAAAATGAAAAACCCGTGTATTTTTTTCAGAGATCCTTTTATTCCATTTAACAATATTGTTTTATACAGGTATGACCATATAGTAATTACTTCGCTATATCTCATTCGATTCTGCATTTATAAAAAATAACTATGGATATATTGATATAGTTATTTTCTAATTCGATGTTACGACTATGTACTTAAGACTTAAGACCCTGTTTAAACTAGTATTTTTCCGTCTTAATCTTAGATATTACTGCTGACTCGTAGATCGTTATGTTGTTTGCAAATTTTGGTAAAATATGCAAAAAATAGTTTACGTGTGTATAGACAAATATAACAGGCAATGAAACAGATAACACAATCTATTTTCATATTTGAAATTTTGTAGACCAGCAGCGTCTCAAAAAACAATTATTGCATCACAACACATACTGATAGCGTAACAAATGTACCTAAACAACGCACGTGTTTCCGTTTATATTATTGATTGTTTCCTAAACGTTTGGGTCTTTGAAAATAAGCACATCCATTTATTCTCTATGTATAGTTTAAGAAAAATGTCATATTTATACTACAGTGTCACATATTTCTTTCACTGGTTCTCAATGATAATCATTATCATTATGCTTGCTTTCTCCCCTCATTGCTCTATCTTCTGAAGGGACTCGGCATGTCTGGTAGCTGGTACGTGCAGTCCGAATCAGAGTAATCGAGATATCTGTACTCAATTGGTCGAGAGCCAGGGTGTCGTCTTTGATGTCGATGAGCTGATGTGACACTACATTACCAGTGTTGTTCTTGGCTGTCGTCTTTCATGACCAATACATGGCCAAAGTTCATATCAGGAACAACGGGTTCAGGGATGTGGGAGCTCTTTCCAGATTCTAACATATCGTATATGCTGACTTCCCCGGCATAATGGAAATTACACCAGAACCTCATTCTTCGAATGGTGGAATTGGTTCTTCTTAGCACACAGCTTCATAATTCGTTTGAAGCATCATTCATCAACCTCGTGAACCCTCGTGCGACCATAGATGGCACAGGTGATATCCTCGAAGTCTTAAATGTTAAATGTGTTACTCTTCGCCAAGCCTGAAAAGCACTTGCAACGAACTATTTGATATTTGCTGGACAGTCTTCACTGGTCCATTGGCACCTTTGAAGACTCTTCAGAAAAAAAATCTTTTCAGTGATTCCAAACCTGGCGAAGAGTGAAACTTCACTGCAGACCTCATTTATGACCCCAAAGAAAAATATGTGACACTGAAGTAACAATATGAAATGTCCTTAAGTTATACACAGGAAATAAACAAATGATGCGCTCATTCGAAAAGACACAAAATGTTTCGGAAAAATGCCATGATATTAACGAAAACACTGACTAACCTAAGTTTTGATTTGATACCCAATTAGTTGTCTTTGTGCTGTAATAATTCATTTTGGGACGCTACTTGTCTACACAATTTCAATCATGAAATTGGACTATGTTTTGAAATTTTGGAGTTCAAAAATAACAATCATATGACCAGTATACGCACCGGTTGATATTTTGAAAACCAAATTATGTTATAACAATATTTCTTCATATATTTTTGTTGTTGTTGTAATTACTGTTCACTTTACTTTTTTCTGATGTTGATTTAACTGATTGATAACAGGTCATATAACTGATTAAAACTACAAGTTTGCTGTGGGGAAATATTTTTGCCACGTCAAGCATTATATGAAAAAATTGCTACAAAAATACCTTTTTTTTAGCTTAAGTCCCATTTTTCACTTTTTGCGTTGAAATCCCTACATTTATTGAATTATTTGGTCCTGATATGTATTTGTTGTTCTCTTGTGGTCATTTTTATTCCTCATTTGTCTAATTAGGTTAAACAATATCAATGTTATGACTATTTTTCACTGGTTTGTAAAATTCAAGTTGGCAGCAAACGTGATGACGTCATAACGGGAAGTTCATCCCACCTTATGCAATGTTAACATTTTGATTTTTGATCAGTGGGTCATAAGGGTTCAGAAAAAATATTGGTTCGGAGGTTCGGGGGATGCATGTAGGACCTTCCTAGCCCATGGCCTAATATGTACTGTGTAATGGTAATATAAATATTAAAGAAAGACAAAAACATTACAAAATATCATTCTAATGTTGGGGATTGGTCAAAATTGCGCCCATGGAAAACGTTTAATATCAGAAAATTTGAACATGGTAACTATTTGTGTAATTCATAATCATTCTACTGTTATCTAAGAGGCTGAAACAATATGAAATGTATCATGTTAGTAAATAATTAATGATACTTTTCTTTCGCGAGTAACAGTATTTACAGCATAAGTATGCATTTACCTTGTAAACAAAGTAAATGGCTTATGACAAATAAGTGCAGATAAATGACTATTTCAAATATGTTTTACTTAATTGAGGAACATTGATCCTCAGACAGATATTGTAAAAGGTCATAATAACCCAAGTGACTTGGTTTAAACAGAATGAATAAAAACGTTCAATCATTTTTCTTGATTATGGCTGTTTCGGCTCCTTTTCATTCCCCGGTCCTGCAGAAGCAGACGACACGTCCCGAGAGAGTTCTATTTAATTTTCTATAATACTGACTATGCGTCTGTCATGAATAAAGAAAATGAAATATATGGCGACTTCTCCTTTAATTAGTTTTTTCAATCTCGATACAGAATACCCAAAGCATATGTTGGAAATGCTGCAATTACCATCAAAATAAAGGAATTAATTTGTAACCGTGGCTTTTAGAAAATCACTCGGTTAGATATTTATGATGGAGAGCTATGCGAGTCCAAGATTTTTGTATGTTCTTTTCATGTGTATACAACCGTCTGTATTCAACACCTAATGGCCGTCATCAACAAAGCCTTATCTCCAGTCCATCAACATCAACTATGTGTACGGGAAGTAAACATATCCGAATGTTGTGTGGAAAGGCTTGTCAGCTTGAACAATATAAATGTGCTTTCTTGATTTTCATATCTTACATACAAAATTATAGTTCATAATTATAATTTATCGAAGTCCTAATATAACTCGGGTTCATTCTCTTTTGGATTTTTATTATTATTATTATTAACTAATTTTAACTTACACGAATGTTTGGTTATGTATGATTATAGATTAATAATCCTGTGTTATCTCTGTTTGATGAAACGAACAAAACTAGGATCTTGTCATGAAATATACATACTGTAGTAATGTATAGTAGCTAATATTCAAGGGAGATTAAATTTCGATAAATTGGCGAATCCATTTAAATTCTCAACATTAGATATCTCGCGAAATGAATCAAAATAATGAATTTATAGTGTTATAGCCTGTCGTAAGAATGACACTTTCAAAAGATTCTAAGATGACTCGCAAAAGAAAACCAACAACGCATAAGTACCAAACTCTTAATCATGGAATTTTACAACCGCGAAATTTAGTATACAATATACTCACAAGTGTTATTGTTTCATTTTAAGCTTGTGTCGAAAATATAAAGGTATGATTAAGTTTACGTATCTTAGTATTACAGCCCTTTTGGTTGCTACAATCCTGTCAATCGTGGCAAACGTATTCAGGTCACAGCCCAGGAATGAAAATTTAGTATGACTTGCTAGCTTAATGCTATAAAAGATAAGTACCTGAAAACCTATTTTTCAGAATAAAAGTAAGCGTAATAAACATATCGATTTAAAAACATTTTATTATCGTATACCTTGTTATTTCCAGGATAGAATACTCTCTATATTGCCATCCCAAAATAAAAAATAAAAAATTCACAGTCCAGCTATAGGGAGACACATATTTAAATAGTGTCCTACTAGTTGAAATGTCAAACGTTTGTGACCACATCGATGTCCAACAAGATCACCAAATTATCATCACCAAATATATTTAACGACTTGTACTCTATGTTATTATATATTATTGTACAGAAGCCTTAATTAAGAATGTTTAATTACTTAATTTTAGGATGAAACTTTACCAACGAAGTGAAATTCAGTGATCTATTCATACATGATCTATTTTTTCCAATAGATGAGACCATTTTTTTAATAAATTAACTAAATAATTAATTCACCTCTCCATATTTGACATTTGGTGTAATTAGTCCCCTATCTATCGGTTCTTAATTTGAGGCCCTAAAAAAGCAGTTACAGGTACTTGTCGTAGGTCAATGGTGTTTCTCTGGATACAATTTATACACATTATTTGTAATATAGTGACATTTAACTTTATTGAAAAATAGTATCAGTTTCACACAACGCATATTTCGTCAGTTGTTTCATTTTCACTTTTCAGAGACTATATGGGACAATCAGGATGCAGCTCTGCCGGATATCTCTGGAAATTCGACCGACATGACACCAGAAGAAGTTGAATATAATTCACGAGAGGCCAAGATTGGCACTGTTGAGTTGTTCAGCGTACCGATTGTTTGTCTTCACATAGATGACAAAGAGCGTCTCTGTTTGGCACAAATCTCGAATACTCTGTTACGAGACTTCAGTTACAACGAGATCCACAACCGCCGTGTAGCGCTTGGTATTACATGCCTTCAGTGTACTCCTGTTCAACTTGAAATTCTTCGTCGAACAGGAGCCATGCCTGTATCATCCCGCCGATGTGGACTCATTACCAAACGAGAAGCAGAACGATTAGTAAAATCTTTTCTGGAAGAAATCCCACCGCCTCGACTCCCTGATAATTTTTCTTTTAACGTATACCATACGTGCGGATGGGGCTGTCAGGGCCAGTTTATCCCGTCAAGGTACAATAGTTCCAGAGCAAAATGCATCAAGTGTGCTTTTTGCAATGCCTACTTTTCTCCAAACAAATTTATCTTTCACTACCATAAGTCCCCAACTTCCACCTATAGGCACCCTGACGCTGCTAATTTCAATTCTTGGCGGCGTCATTTGCTTCTGACCGATCCGGATCCATCAGAGAAATTGCTGCACTCTTGGGAAGATGTCAAGTCAATGTTCAACGGTGGGTGCCGAAAGAAAATGTCTACATGTACCACAAAAATACCAAGCCATACAGTGAAGCCTTTTAAAATGGAGCAAAACTACGACTCTTCGTCTTTGTCACCGATTGTCCGCTACGAAGGGACCAGCGCTGGATCTTTGAAGGTCCCTGAAAGAGCCCATCCTGCTTTCAATCTAGGCCAAAGTGGTTCGGGGAGCATTGGATCTTACGGAGATATGCTACGGTCCTTCAGTATGCATTATAACCCCTGGTGGAAGCCGTGGTATCTCCCTAACAATCAAGTCCTACCAGTGGAAAACAGCAACTTTATGCTACCCTTCAATATGCAGGAAAGTCGTGGAGATGCTTACCATCACATGGATGAAACGAAAAATCGAAAGCAAAGGTCAGTAACACCCCCTGTTGAACTGACGACAGCTAACACGTGTGCCGCGGAGAAAAAATCGGCGCATGCCGATGGGTTTAATATAGCCTCGATCATAGGAAACAAGAAATCAGATTCTAGCTACGATGGTTGGCAGTATACCATTCGATCGGAAGACGAAGTTGCATGCGATGTTAGGCCCTGCACTGGAAATGAGAAAATGGAACGGAAAAGGAAGGGAGATAATCCACATCGAATGGAAATAGATAACGACCGGAGGAGTACGTCGAGAGGTATCGACGAACGCATACGGGCAAAGTCAAGAAAGAAAGCCTCACAGGTAAATATGATTTCTTGATTAACGTAGGTCGGGTTGGTTGGATATTTTTAAACGCATTTTATTATGAAATTAAATATAAAAGATATCTGAAAAAGAAAGCTATTATCCTATCGCTCGTAAGTATAGCCCTAATAGATGCCATGAAAAAAGTATTATTTCAACAAAGAATATAGTAAAGAGAATATCCAGAAGTTTAGTTTCATAGTATATTACAAACCATAAATGATGTTAATGTTATTCTTTTGACATGTAGTTTTGACTGAAACGAGTATTTCATTGTCTTACGACATCACTGTTTGTTACGACACATCTGATTGGCTGAAATGGCGGCGTAATGATTTCATTGACTTCATACGCAATGATTCATTAAAGATGCTTCACCGCCGACAAATCATAAAAAACAGGAGCTGACGATTTAGTATTTTTCTTCAGTTACAAAAGTTACTTACTTTACACCATTATCACTATTTGAAAGTGTGAGCTTCTAATTTTACTTCAGATTAAAATTACAAAATATAATTAATTACATCCCGAAAAAATTTCCGTGGCGCTATACCCTATATGGAATGAAGAACTGATTGTGCATGCACCAAAGGCAAAATGAATTATTTTATATTATTTTTTTGTATTAATTAGACATATATATACACGATTAAACATCAATTATTGTTCAAGTGATGAATATCAATTTACGCTCTGTCGGCGGTGGAGCATCTTTAAGGAATACCCTGGTATCCAGAATAAGCTTGAATTATGTTGATGAACTTGATCATATTTATACGTTATGGAGATATAACACAAATTTCTCTAAATAAGACGATTAATTACTGATGTATTACCATCATAAGAGTACACTCTGGGTTGTTTGTTATATTTCTATATCATAAGTATTTAGGCATGCTATATCCTTAGAAATTTCCTATGATTACTCGTTTCTTATCGTACTTAACTCGGTTAATGTGGGCGTTGTTTTGTAGAAGAGAAGACTTTTACTTGCAACATTGAAAAATGTGGTTCACCATTGCAAATAATCCTAAATTTAAACGTAGAAATCTTTTATAATGTACATATTAACAAGCATATAAAAAGTAGATTTTCTATATAACAAGTATTTTGCGTACATCAATAAATAGTGCCCGGTCTATAATACACAGTTTTGAAAGCGAATTTCAAAGATGATAATTATAACAAATATTGGTTTGCTTTTTACGCCTTTAATATCGTGGATTTAGTATTAATCTCTCACCTCTGCATGACTAATATCAAGGTTAGAATAACCATTACTATTTCTAAAAAAACGTCATCACGTTTAGATGTATTGTGCGATTGAAACTTCATCGCCATTGTTGTTTTTTTTAACAATCATAATAATAAAGTCGTAAGAACAAAATTAGTATTTTTTCTGCAGACATAAATGTGGTTAGATCTAAAAGCATTATTTTGTTAATGATTTCACGTTTTCGTGATAGGATATCAAATTATATACAAAGAAATTAATAATTGTTCTCTTCCACTCCAAATCATATTCATATATTAAATTGATCGACAAAATGGTAATAACTTTGGAGATTCATTTCCACATGAACTAAATAAGTTATCGGAATTGAGATTAACGCATAAAATATACTTCCGTTGCTCATTCTTACATATCAAAGATGTCTAAATGTTTTGTAAGCTTGGTTTCCGCTATACAATTAAACTAATTTGTCGTAAATACACGCAACACAAGCGACAAAAGAACGGAGTATCGGAATGAAATTAATCCGCACGTGCGCGTAAATAGACGTACAGCCTTTCGCTCACTTTTACTGTCAGTTAATTGAATTGCTCCAGCAACATTAGTTCTATTGTATCGAAAAGGATTTCCAACCGTATAATTATCATCCCCAAGAGTAACCAATCGTGGAGCTGGTGTCATTTGCGGCGTGCGATACATAGAACGTTAGCGCGTGACATTTTCGCCGTCTGCGTATTCCACTAGATTAAATGGTTTGACATTTTATTCGCATTGTAATGAAAAGTGAAGGAATCGTCTAACAATCGTTGTTTTTCATATTAACAGCGATTATTATCAATGATTAAAAGACTGGAAATGGGAACTACTATTACCATCGAAACGGCTATAAAATATACACCATGCCGCGAGATTAGATTGAGAAATTTCCCCATAGGCATGCTATGTAAATGAACATATAGTTCTTATATTAACGAAAGATAATCAACGAAATTACATTGGTGCTATCGGAATATAACCAAATATCATATCACTACGCACTCAAATGACAAAGTAGTCACTCTAAAATATTGTACCAACTAAACTGAGAATATCACTGGAATCATTAACTGCAATTTCCGGAGCAACTTTTTTCATTAGAGTACACCATACAGTCACATAACCGAAATGTGAAACATTTTTGCTTAAAGGGTAAACGTATAACGTTTTTATTATGTTTGGTTGTTTGGTTGGCAATATAAATATGTGATTTGATAGTTCACTCAGATCACTAAACTTAACCTTACACACATTTTATGAGTTGCAATGTAAATATGTTTTCAATAAATATAAGTTAGAATTAGTATTTGTTGTTTCTTATAAAACAAAACTTGATGGAACTTTCCATGTATAATATTTTTCGGAAGTTGTAATCGAAAACACCAATATTCTGTTATTTTATTACTCTAGAAGACCAAACACATTTTAATAAAATACCAAAACTAGACCCCCTGTTACTATGAATCAAATGAAATTTGATCTTCAGGGTTTCCTTTTGAGCGTCGGTATGATTTGTTTAAAGGTTTCGGGGTTTTGTTTGTTTTCTTGTTTCTCTTATTATTTATTTAATTATTACTTATTTATTTATTCATCTGTTCATTCATTTATTTATTTTTTGTTTATTTATTCATTAAGTTCCATTGTTTGATAGGGAATTTTATAATATTTCATGATATTAATAATTAATACAACTTTTGTCTTCTTTTTTAAAAGTAAAAGTATGATGAAAATATTAAAAGTGTAAATTAACAATTTCAATTTAATTGGTCATTTCTCATAGATATGTATATACACATGCTATGTAAGCTTCGATCTACTCGTTCATACATATCAACATTATTATACATTTTCATTAAAAAGTTTGGGGGTAACGAAATTTATGAAGCCTGTAGATGTATGAAGAATTTTAAAAAGATCAATTTTCTTTCACATGTACAAAAATTCTTAGTAATTTCTTTATCATTTTTTGAGACTACCGACCCAGAAACTGAAGTGACAAGCGATGGAAAAGGTAAGATAGTTTTGTCTGATGCAATATGATATTATTTAGAGTAATTGACTCTCATATATTCAGCCACACTGTAAACTTTTCTTTATATATTTAACACTTCTTTCTGTTTTTAAATATCATTCTATTTACCGGAAGTGTACTAAACCAACATATATGTAATATATACCATTAAATTGTCTGAATACAACTTTGACAGCAAAATTAACACCCTTCCTCAAGCCAATAGTCTGAAAACGTGTTCGGGAGATGTGAAACCGGATTAAGGAGGAACATTCAAAGCTGGCTTAGCGACCACCTTTGTATAAAGACACCCTGCTTAATAAGACCACTTTTTACGGTACCAAAAGGTCATTTAATGACCACCTGCTTACTAAGACAACTTTCTTAAAGTCCCATATGGTATTTAAAAAGCACTTGGCGATAGCGATACCTTTTCTCCTATACCTTTAATGGTCTTTATATAAAGTAAAGGTTAGACTGTAATTCTATTCGGGATTTATGGCCAATCTCAAATATTTTCTGGCAATCTCCAGTGCCATTCAAGACTGTCAACATAAATGAGTGTACACAAAACTGTTATTCGATCAAGTTACATCTAGTAGGATTTCCCATTATATTTATTGATAAATAAATACGTTTTATTTATTTATCAATACTTAAAATTCTTACAAGAATATGACTGTATGTATCTATTATATGACTTACATATATCAGCACACAATTTTATGTCAATTACCCATTTAAAGATTGCATCTGCACTCAAAAATCCTCTATATATATCATCTTATCTCCAAAAAAACATTGTTGGTATGTTATCTCTGCTTCACTTGAATTTATTTCAAATAACAATATATTTTTTCACAAAGCACTTATATTTATATTTCAGGCTTATATTAAGTTGAAAGCTGCCAAGGTTGGGGCCTTGTGATCAGCCTTCAAGAATGAATGTTGTCCCCTCACGGGGGGAGGGGGGCGTGAGTGGGGCATATCTTTCATCACAATCTAAACATCCATGAATTAGGCTCACTACAATATTTTATATTCATGAAATCTTTTTGAAATACGCATTTCTGTCTCTCATTCATTCATGTAGTAATATTCAAATTACATTTCACTCTACATGGCATAAAGAAAATACTGGATATTATGATTTGCAAAATAATCTATATTTTATTGAAACATCTTACCTAAATTCTGCTAAGTAATTATCCGTTTATATTCAATTCATCTGTATTTTTTCATGCATTACTTAATAATAATCAATTTATATATTATTTTATAAATTACTCAATGATACTCAATTTAAATGTGCATTGTATTTATTATCTAATATCAAAAAATGACTTTTTTGAAATCGGATTTAAATATGATAGGAAAATAAGCTCTAATTGAAAAGATGCTAATCTGCACTTTGTGATATTTAAACCTATTGAAGTAATCTTAACCTTTCTATTGAAACTGACTAAAAGAAACAATGAAATGTAAAAAGCGTTGTTGATCAAATCATGGTACCTAAATTCAGCTTAATTGGTATCTTTGTGATACTATCCAAGGGAGGTAACTCTTTCGTTCGTGTTTCATCAACTTCACTATGGTATATAATTCACTATCTATAGATTAGTATGATATTTTTTCCTAAATTTTCTTTTCTTTAATCACTCAATCAATCGTTATTGAATCTCACGAATTGTAAGAAATAATGGACTAATAATTAAGTTCTAAATATATGTAAAATGCAGTGGGTATCAATTATGATTATATTCGATTGTGTGTCTTAATATTACATGTTTATCAATAGCTTAAAGCAGCATTAATTAATAAATATATAATTTTTTATCAGTATTTATATCATTGGCACTATACTCAGGATTTAACTTGGGGCTACAGAAGATATGTTGCTATGCTATGATAATACATGTATTGCACTTGTCTTCTACCAGTGGGGTTTGAGTTGAAGATCCACATAGGATTTTCCTATCTGGAAAGCGGTTAATCTGTTTCCAGATGCTCCGTCATATAATCACACACCGATACTTCCTTAAACAAACTGTAGAATGTAAAGTATTGACAATTCTATACATTAACTATAGTCATTTTTAATATCGCTGTTTTTAGAGGAGGATATTGACGTTTTATCTTTGGATGAAAAGGTTTCTTTCACCATGGGTAAGTACAAGTAAGTCTTAGGGAGCACGGTTTTTTCGTCTTAGTGATATTTAGCTACATTCAACTTTTATTTTACAGAAGTTTTACACTCTATATCATATAGACATACGCATAAAGATTTACATGTATGTTTGTCTGTGTGTCTTAATCCTCTGATATTTAAACTCAAACAAATTAGTTTAGTTTGAATAATCTCCAATGCCTATGACATGATATTGCTAAATTGTATTAAAACGATTTCATATCATGCTACATTGGCATATAAATATGTCAGTGTTTTTATTTTTTATTTATTTTTTTAACAAGAGGAAAATGCGGTAGATTATAGACGTTGGCTATGTATGCTCATTCTCAGTAACTACATTTTATTCTCTCGTACCTAAACGAGTAATACTGACTGGTTAAAGGCAATACACTTATGTCGCCGGAGGCTGAATTAAATGGCTGCCCATGCAATAAAGTCTCCTGACGTCACAGCATTAACAAAATTACTATTTTCTAGGTACAATTTTAACAATTTTTCCTCAGAAACTAGGCTAAATTTATTTTAAAAGATACAAACAGCGGAATTTGCGTTTAAAAAAATGACTTGCAGCCGCATTTTTTTCGACTTTATTTCAAAATGGCGGACGATCAAAAATACTAAATTTAAATAAAACGTCGAGGTATGAGAGAAAAGAATGCTTTCAGACATGGATATGAAGGATAGGGATATTCTACTCTCGGGATCACAAAATGTTGCAAAACCCTCGGCAAGCCTCGAGTTTTACAACATTTCGTTACCCTCGGGTAGAATATCCCTATTCTTCATATCGACGTATGAAAGCGTCTTATATTGTTTTTAGTAATAGTACAAAGTGATATTTATAAGTTGTCCACAAAAACATGGGTAATGAACGATTGTACCATGTACCAAACCTGGAGAAAACAAAAGTGAAAATGTTTGTAATATAGTATGCATTGATATGTGCATTCATTTGATAGTAAACCTAACGATAAGTGCATTGTTACAAAAAAACAGTATTACATTGTGGCTGCCGTATGAAATACTACATCTTTTGTTTACAAGTTTTACAAAAGCAAAATAGGAAATGAGGTTATATTAATACTTGACTCGCATTTCATATACATGTATGTTAAATAATTATCTTCTAACTCCTGTTGATTTTCTCTTCGACTTAATCGTTTATTGGAATCATATTTTCTTTGTTCCGTATCTAAATGTACAATATTAAGTATTACATCCTATCATTATTCTTATAATATAGTAACATCACACTTAGACGATGACAATTTTTCTATTTTGCTATATGTAGTATTGTTTAACTATAGATCTTGAACTTAATGATAATTAGAACTTGAGTATTTTGGGCTGGTTGAGATTTTTAACTATATGGTCAATTACATTTAGTGCGAACGCGCTGAAAACTCGAAATTTTACCAGTTTGATAAATTTCTAATTTTGGTAGTTTAACTGTTATACCTAATACAGTTTCTGTATTTTTTTCTTTACAGACCAACTTCAGTCAATTCTCACTCATGCCCAGGATATGCGGAAAAAGGCTTCGCCCGAAAAGAAAGGTATGCTATTCTTAGGTAAAAAAAAAGTCACAGTATTTTTCTATTTTTGTTCCCTTAATTGAAATTTTTATTAGTCAGATTTTTAACATTATGATTTATATATTTCTTCTTCCATTATTATTCTTCATTTTTGTTTCAAATAAATTTCTTAACGTAGATAAGGAGGTTACTCGTTAATTGATCAGATTTCCTTCTTTCAAATTATTCCCGGCATATTTGATAACAATCAGCCATTGAATGCGATGAAATGTAAATTATGATTTTTTAGAATGGATATAAATTAGCGCAATTCGACGGTTCAATAAGGAAATATCCTTTTACAAAATTTAGCGTTGTATATGAATAAGCGATTCAAAGACTTGCGAAAAGCGCTAAAAGAAAACTTCCGCTAAAATAGGTACGTTTATAGTAAGCAAAAGTTATAAGAAGAAATCAACACATGTACTTGTTAGTTTTGTTGAATAGTGGCCATCTTGCTTAGCTGTAATATCAACGATGTTCATTTTATTAATCATTCAGTGTAATCAATTGCAGTCGAAGTCTTGGGCGACTTGGAAGTAAACAGCACACCATCTCCGCCAGCAGAAGACTTGTAGATACATTACGTTATACTTTTACCCCCCGAAATTTCATAATGGACTATTCTAATCATTGATTCAGGAGAGTCTAAATGTATCTTTAGGGGTAAATGATAGATGATCACTGACATCAGGTATTAAAGTTAGGAGTTCCTTCGCCCCTCCATAGACATGTGATGAAGAGGATGTTTGTTTTGCCTCAGACACTTTGATTTTTCTTCTATTTCGTTCCAACAGGGATAACATCTATTTATTGTTAAACGTTTTCACAACAATAAAAAAGGAAAAAATAATTTCATTGTAACACAGTTTCTCCTTTAATGTGAATAATCGTCTGTGATAATCATAATTGTTAGAATAATTTTTGAATGAAAGTACATTTCATGCCTGTATATCTTTATATTAAAATCACACGAAAGCATGTGAGTAAGGGATTTTTAAGCAAATAAGAAACGCATACACACATTAACATCTAATTAATCACAGAAGAGAAAATGAATTATTTTATCACCAATATTCGATATGTAAAAATGTAAATATTAAAAAATAAATAAACAAGAGCGATAACTCTTTCGTGCTTAAAAGGCATGTTTCCAGCCACACCAATAAGGACAACAGAAATATTTCCTCGATCAGGAAAAGCCGGGACAAATGCACTTAGATACTTCAATCAACTTTATTTATTGCTTTTTAAAGTAATTTACTATAATCTTGTGCGAGGAATCTTTTGCATTTCTCGCGGAAAGTCTATATATTCTATTACAGTGATCGTCAATAGAACTTTTTATCTATATTTATGTTAAAATACGTAAAATACGTGTACTATATATAGCCTAGAGAAGACATTTTTTCTTCTATGTAGTTGTTGTGGAAATGTGCTTGTGTAAGTCAAAATACAGAAATAAACCTTTAAGGATTTGTGTGAATTTTAAATAAATCATAATTAAATTCCGTGATGTTTTGTTTGTTTTTATCTTCTTTTCATCTATGGCTATCCATGTTCATATCTAAGCAGCCCACACTAGGTTGTGGTTTGGTATAAACGGATCGTAGTGGAGTCTAGAGCTTGGTTTCCCAGAATATCTTCTACTGTGTACTGTGAGATTGAATACCATCCCCCTCCCCCCAACTCACTTGGAACTGCCATTATTCCACTGTCCCCTTTCCACCTGGCTTCTCTTTCCTTCATATAACCCCACACTCCAGGTGTTAATATCACTGTCGTCATATCAACCGATGGACTTTATGTCATAATAAAACTGAAGGTTCTGTGTGTGAAATCACATATGAGCAACTATAGTTTGGTCCATTGATAAACTACAAAATACTTGAACAACGGTACACTGTGGCTTTGGGGTTGTGTGTCACCCTCTGTAATCTTCCAAAGACTTCTCTATTGCCACCGATAGATCAGTTATATTCTTAATTAAACTGTCTTCTGTTTTGTTATGACAAAGTCCAGGGATGCATATATTGACAGTGATAGTAATCCTTGAAATTTCGAGATGATATCTATAAACTCTTCGTATCTTTTTTTTTCTTTCTTTTTTCATAGTATAGATTTTGAGGTCTAGCAACACCGTTTCATATTTACACAAATGTATTATGCGTTACGGTATTTTTTTCGGCTCACGTTTTATCCTACAATATGTCTTCTTGGAATACAATCTGTCGATCATTATACTTTCCCGAGATCTTCATCGAGATGTGTGAGATAACCCTCTTCAAAATTACGTCATTTAACCAGGACAGTGTCAGACATATATATTATCTTCTATGGAAAATCATTTGGTTCTGCTTTCTGCTGTCTCTAAAACAAAGTGGCCATAATTACCGAAGTGGCCATGGTCACTTTGAGCTCAAATGCAAACTGTACTTGTATTGCTAGTTTTGTTATCAAAAATATATTCATAACTTTTGTGGATAAAAAAGATCGGGATTAATCTTGATAAGACTAGATAAAATTTATTAATTACTTTTCTAATTCATTCTTTTTTTAATTTTTTTGCCGATCCAAATTTCGTGACTATCTCAATATCTATCAAAAATTAAATTTTTATTACTAGATCATTTCTGAAATAATGCATTGTAATGGAAGAAAAAAAACCATCATTAATAAATTAAATATAGACAGTTATTAATTCATGGAGGTTTTCTTGATTTCGTGAAACGGTTGAGAAAGGATTTTTTGCAATACCCTGTTACAAAATCAGTGAAAACCTATTTATAACTAGCGACACTGATCACCATTTAATCGATTTGGACAGTGTAACGCCCCATTAAATGCCAGGGATATTAAAGGATGTGACACGTTAAGTAGGTGGGGAAAGACTGAGTGCCCAGAGAAAACTCACTGTCCTACATGGAATTCAAACTCACGACCAAGGTGGAGAGCTGTTTCGTTCACATCGTTGTTGGATTTGATAGTCGGTTTTAAATCACTGATATTTCTAAACCAACAAACACATTCAACAAGACTATTATCTATACAGCTTTTTATTTAGAAAGGAAAGATAACATTAAGGAAACAGAGGTAGAGAAAAATGTCGAAATAAGCAATGTATTGATATGATGTACAGTCAATCTCGTTAACTCGAAAAAGTTTAAAAATTGATTAACCGAGAATTCGAATTATGCTACTGTAATTATAATGCAGACTCGGAAAAATGAACAACATATTCATTCCCCTGGACCATCTCATAGTAAAACAGGTAGGCAGCTTAGAGGAAAAAATCCTAACCAATCACAGGCCAGCAAAAAATCCTTTGAAGGCTACAGAGAGAGTAACGCCAAGCTTCAAGTTAAACGGCCCTTTTGATGTACATCAAAGGACTAAATAACCTGTTATGTTCTGTTGCCTTCAGTTTTACTATGAGATAGTTCAGGGGTGTAGAGATCATATGTGATCGGAACCCCTGGAGTATCGAGGATGATAGGTCCATCGCTTTACACGATCTCCCGTAAACGGGGTTCTTGTATTGACAATATCGTTACTATGACTAAACCAACGTCTGTCGCGATTTCAATTCAATCCGCTCTCAAGTTAGAATATGTTTGGGTGTTTTTTCATAACAATTTCCAGGAGAGTGAATGGAATAACCACAATCAATTCAAACATTTTCAGACCTTTGTGCGTACCCTGTATTTTAGTCACATCTCAAGGTTTTGTTCCATTCTGTTTATAAACCAATTCACATTTAAAGCTATAAAATCGTTGAGTAAATTATGCATTACCCAACATCACGTTATTAATTTGCCTCGAACAATCCGTAATACACAACACTCATAATTCATTCATGTATTGCGCTGTGCAATTTTCCAGACAGAACAAAATGTCATTAAATAATATAATTCTCCCTCAAGGAATATCTGAAAATAACAAATGCCAAAAAGTCAAACGAAGAAAAAATATTCGGTAATAGAAATGTTGCATTCGGAATTTGTAATTCATTAACTTCATCCGTTTAATAATAGCGAATTCGTGCGTAAAATATGAAATGCATTTACTCTTCCTTGTATTAATGTATTAGTTTGATCGTGGAAAGTAATTCCTTTTTACCAAACACACACAGAATACAGGACTACCGATTAGGTGCAGAGTCCTAAGAGTTCGTTGGTATGCTTCTAGTCCTTTTGTAGCTCTAGCAATTTCCATTCTCTGGCTGAGCAAAACCTGATGCTATAATGAAAACTGCAGTCTGGTCTTAAGCATAGGGAATTCTTTTTTCTAAATCACACTTCTTGTTTTTGATACTGTATATTATATAACAAAAAAATGTAAAGAAAGCTTAGTCTTGTTAGCTCGAACTAGTTTATCTCGAATGTCATACTTAGTTCGAATTATTTTAATACTTCATTTACATTTCACAGTATAAAAGTAAAGATACGTTTAATACTCCTACAACTTGAAGTATTATCATCATTCCGCCAATTCGAGTTAACGAAGTTGATAGTATTTTATTCCAGCACGATTTAAACATAATTAAATCTCGTTATCGAAACATTGGTAAGAATGTGGTAACATTTCGAGTCATGAGAGTATTTGACTTAAGTGAACTTCAGATTTGATTGGTATCGAATGCTTCGAAAGGAACAGATTCGAGATTTGTATACAGAAGAAAATGAGATATCAATGATAAGCATAATGCTTTGATTTATGTCTTGGTTCTAATTACTGTCACCTACATGAGAATGAAATTCATGTTTCTTAAACGCAAATAAATTCCAGCAGGTGTTACATGTTATTGTATAAAGGGTATGATACTGTAAGTACAATTGGTCATAATACAGATGATAATTTCTCAATAACACCTCCCATTTCCTCATTGCTAAAAACAAAATCTGTTAAAATTAAGAAAGAGTAAATGAACGTGCTTTCAACGGGCCAATTTTTTTTTCTATCTCAAAAATAAAATTTGTAGTATGGTATGAGGAATGAATGCACATTTTACAACATCACATTGTCATCTTGGTGGCATATGAGAGAATTAACAAGATTAATATCATATACATAAGATTTTATATAAACACAATCACAATCTCATTAAAATACTTTTTCTTAGAATCACTCTGTTTTGTATTGAGGATATGATAACATCCAATAAGGGGTCATATGCTGGTGACCTTTATACCACCAGTACTTCAGATCAATTGTTTTTCCTAGTCTAGTTACATCGATTGAAAAGGATTTTTTATCACATTATACATACACATTTATTAATGTTGTGCTCTTTTGGCGAGATGATTAAGTATAACATATGTCTGGTTGCTCTTTCAAACTATTTTGCCCCATGAAATTTCACTGCCAAGATTTCGGTAGTAGTAATTTGATTGGCCAATTCCAAAGGTCACCAGAACGTGACCCCTACATCAGAGTCTAAAATAACTCAATTATAAAAGAAAGAATTTGAAATATATCATACACATACTTATCTTGATTGTTTGTTTATTTGAGTTTTACGGACCATCGACACCCATGGTCATTTAGGGTCAAACTACACACAATATTACATACAAAACGTTACATATATAAAGAATATCGAATAGTATTGCCAATTAGACATGAAACAAATATATTCTATGCAATGAACTTATTTCAATTCATTAGCTGATGTCAAACTGATTAACAAGTTGAATTTGCCAGGGACTCGTTCCTTAACATAAAACATCACAGATTTTTAGGAAGGCTCCTTAATGTAAGATTATTTTTATTATTAACTTTTGTAATGCTTTCCTATGAGAAATTTGAAGTTTAGGAATAATAAGGAAGGAATGTGTGTGAAATGTGGCCCTTCGGTATCATGAAATGACTAAAAAGAAACAGAATTGCTATAACAAACGATAAAAGGGGAAAAAGTGTTTTAATAGTTTAAATGTGTATAACACAATAAAACTTCTCGTAAATGTTTTGCTGATATTTCTGTATATAACAGAACAAGAAAACTAATTTTCAAGAAAGCAGATAATATTTTCAAAACAAAATGGAATACCGTTCAGGAATGGAAAACAAAGTTATAATTTTGAGGTGCATTTTGAACACGATTGGCTGTGCTAGTGTAAGAATTTCATTCATCTATATAATTTGATGATCAACCATTCCTGTAAAGCTTCAACAAAATACTAAACAGAATGTTAATCGCCAGATAAAGTTTCGGAATGCTACATAGGCTATACTTAACACTATTGATTTTGGATACAGTCCCATATGCAGACCCGACTGTGTAGTGGCTGAAACTACTATCATATACCTGTTTAGATCTGCCATTCAATGAATGGTGTTTAACTTCCAGTTGGCAATTCGCGGTGATTTATTTTCGAGTTTCCTTGGTTAGCGATGTCTTCACGTCGTTATGATTTCACGCACCAGAAATTTTAAGCAAATTTTAAACTTCGCGGGTAATCATTTTCAGGAATTATAATTGCTATCGATATCCGGGAAATTTAACCGCACGCGAAAAAGAGTTAATGTATAGTACTATGTCATTAACGGAAACCAAATTACTTCTTAATGTTTGATTTATTAGTGAAATAATGTTAACAGAAACAGGGGGAGAAAGTGGTTGAGGTTCACACATCAGCAAGTACGCAAGTGCCAACAATCTATTATAAATAATTAACAATAATGTATTGTTACTTTCGCTATTTCCGTAAACGCCATGTGTTTGTTATTGTTGTCAGCTGTTGATTATTCCGAAATAACGTCAATGGACCAGTCACTAAGGTTTATATTTGCTCAATCACCCCTGAAATTCCATAATGAACTAATCAAGTCTTGGAATTAGAAGAGTTCAAGTTTATCCTCAGGGGAGAAAAAGTGAGACCGAATTTGTTCAGCTAGACTGGTCACTCTCCTGGTCGTAAAGCTGACAATGAAGTGTCATATTTCAAAAATCGTTTCTGAGACACACCCTGGCGTATCCAGGGGAGTGGGTCCGTCCGCCATTTTTCTTTTGCTCTACACTATCAGCTTTATTATTCTGAGGCGATACAATGTAAGTCTTCCGTCTCCGTTAACTCGTGGTCACAACCCCTGCTGTATGTGCTGTCTAGTGCAAAAACTAAAAGACCAAAAAAGGGATAACGCACGTGACAACTACTGCCTCCATTCGGATTTTTACTGTATGCAGTATGTTACGTAGAATTCGAATGCATGCATAACTTATGCCGCGTTCGAATTGTGTTCATGCCACATATTAAACCAAGAACAGGTATCTCGTGTGCATCATACTCCCGCCATTTTCCCGCGTTTTCAGAAAAACGTAGCAACCGCAGCTCCTTCAACTGAAAATATACGGATGAAAATTACGCACGGGCTGTGAACACAGTTTGAGAAGTCAGATTTATTCAGCATAGTTGACCAATCAAGTCGCTCTTCTGACCTTCATCTCGACCTTCCGGAGGGAGTAGTCTTCGGATTCCTTTAGGGTATACCAGACGATCCCATCACTGAATGCGGATTGGGAGTGAGAGTACCATCCCGTACGGTATATACCATTAAGGTTACTTAGGTAACAGGTATTGAACCACCAACCTGCCTTGTTCTCAGCCGCACAATTTCGCATGTTCAGGTCATTATCGACATCCTCCGTGCTGAATTTAATGCCATTATGGTAGCTCAATGAATCTCCAGCGTTTCCATAGTAATCTCCGACATGTAATGTGAAATCCCGTTCCTGTCCGTCAAGTCGAAATCCTTCGTATTCCGCAAACGCCTGTTTACCTTCCCAATCCCACATATCAATCCGCAGAATATAGTTCCGTTGCTGCGTAAGACGGTGAATCACCTCGTTCCCAATCCAATGTTCGTCGTAAAGATTTCCAAAGCCATATTTGTATTCTATCCACCTGCGGTTAAAGTTGATAAGTCCGTCTGACCGCCGTTGTATCACAGTGTAGGCAGTATTGTTAACAAATTGGCAGTAAATATCGTCCTGAAAAGCAGAAGTTTGTGGTTTGATTTGATACACACCGCTGACGTCATATCCAAGTTCTTTGAGGTCATGGCAATCTGCAAAACATTGAAAATAAAATTTGAAAATAAAAATCAAACTCCCAACAAGATCTTAAAACAAGTTGTTCTATGTAATGTCATATTAATTAATTCATCCTTTGACGTCAGGTTTAGTGAAAAAGGTGGGATCATTGGAGAAAAACCATCGATCATTTAATCACCGGAGTGTATCATAAAATAACAATATACTACAAGAGAATATCGACATTTCAGCTTAATACCAGTCTTAATCAATAAATCACTAGCAAGAAAAAGATGGATGAACAAAATATGCCCTTCTTTACAACAGCGTTTTGCCGCCGTCATTATAGTTCTATTTAAACAAAAATAAAAACGGAAGCTAAAACCAAAGAGCATGGAGTAATTGCATGCAAAAGAAAATAAACCAGTTCCGGAGAAGTGGAGTACTTTTATTCTTCGTTGAATATATTCATCATGTGACTTCATCACTATGAAACAAGTCGTAACTCTGAAACTATCATCAGTTGTAAAAATTGTAGAATGATAATGGTGTTACGGCTACTAGTATAGTTATATTTCAAATGTAATCAAAAAAACATGCCACAAGTTATACATGTACGAGCAATTTATTCCAATAATTTGTGTCCCTCAAAAGCAAACATCCATGGTGAGTCTTAAAATGCTGAAATATCTACCGACATTAATTACAGTTCTTGAAAAGGTTAAAAAAAATATCTGTGTACTAAGACAGCTGGGTCTTTTTAAGCAATATTTTTGCATTATACAAACAGCTAGAAGTCGTGTAAAACACATTTATTCTAATCAAGAGTGTCCGTGCAAAGCGGGAACAACAAATTGAAAGATTTATTGTTCATCTACTGTGTCATTCAAAAAAAGATTTCACAGTCCACCACAATTACCAGACGACACTTTGTGACTAGTTTGCTTTCTTTCGCATACCTTCGAACTACGTCTTGCTTAGGTGCCAATATATCCCGTATCAACACGCTAGTTCGTAAAGGTGATGGACTACTTAAATAAGACATACTTATCTCGTCAATAAAATCCCTATGATTGAGTTCGTTTGTTATACATGTATGTACCAGAGACAGAGTCTGTTATTGGATTACATCAATATTCCCATAGCGAAAAACAAATTTGTTGAACTTTGTCCCGTTGACTTTTGCACTAAAATAAACACTGTTCCACAATTACCATTATCAAACGTACTGACATATTAAAATAAATTGCCCTTGATTAACCTTTCACCTTTAACCGCAACCAAAACAACCGAGATCAGACGCAATGACCTCATAACTGATCTCCACAATTCTTTGACCTTTGACCTGATCATCAATATGGACGTCATCAGATGGAACGAAAGCACGAGACAAATGATAAATAATCGATAAAGCCGTGAGCCATTTGTCGTTAGCCAGAGTGATTAAAGCCGTCTGCCATAGTTATTCCTGGTTTGTATCAATTAATGACGGAAAACATTCAATAACATCTGTAATGTAGTCTAGAACACGACGAAACTACAACAACCATGGTATGAAGTCGACCGGTTTGGTATTTTGCTGGCGGTATTGCCGTTTTATTTTTAATTTCGTTTAACAAACAAACTTCATTAATTAAAGCACTTGGTGACTGATCGCCGATTCCCATTGGGAACAGCGTTCTCAGATGTAGTTGAAAAGCAATTAAGTGCATCGTTACACTATCTGTCTACCAGTGGGTTTTTTTAACATTATGGCATGGTTTTTAAATCTTTAAGCAAATAAGGACTAATTAAAAGCAAGAGAAGATTAAATGTTGCAAGTTGTGATGGCCACTCACATCGTTCATTCCACCAAATTTGCTAAAATCACCAGTTGCTATTTATATTCACTTAATAAACTACCAAGCATAATTAAGGGAACGGTGTACAACTTTTGCCTTTCACTACACTGGCAACGATATCGGTTCTTTTTCAGTCCATTGAATCCCATTCATTTTCCAACACGTTTTCTACAGTTCTACAAAGGCTTTAATTTTGGTTCATATAGTAAACAAATGCTTTGCACGTATATTAATGTTATTTGTGATAATTTAAGTTTCTTTAATTACAGTTAATATCATCATCATCATCATCATCAATATCTTCATCATCATCCATTATCACCACCACCATCATCATCACCACCACCACCATCATCAACAACTTCATCATCATCATCATCATTATCATCATCATCACCACCATCATAATCATCATCATCATCACCATTATCATCATCATCACCACCATCATAATCATCATCATCATCATCACCACCATCATAATCATCATCATCATCATCATCATCTTCACCATTATCACCATTATCATCATTATCATCATTATCATCATAATCTGTAAATAATATTTTCAAGGCGACTTAATTTCGCGTTTTCACACCAAATGACTTTTAATGGCGATTTCATTTTTGCAGTCATTTGGTTATACTTTTTTAATTGGAACTCCTCGGATGCAAAACATTACCTCGAATAGGTGTAAGAATGTGTAAGAAAATCAATTACGCCCTAAGTATGCATTAGAAAATCAAAGTTGTTGAAATGTTGAACTACCATGGTTGTATTTTAAGAAATTGAATGTAACCATTTCTCCAAAAAAACGCAAAAAAAAAATCAAGAATTTACAGTAAATTACAGCATTTCTGTTAGGAATCAGTGCAATATGTTTTTGTTTTGTAATATACTAACCAGTTACAATAGACTAAGCAGAATATACCCGTCTATAAAACCACTTTAGTTCCTTCAGCGATTGTGTCGATAATATACCCGTCTATAAAACCACTTTAGTTCCTTCAGCGATTGTGTCGAAACCAAATTGTCTTTAAACTTTCCTAAAACCAAACTGTTACCATGGAAAACTTCAAAACTTTGCAAAATAATATCAAGCAAATCAAAAGCAACATAGAGCTAAAACGTGACCCTAGTAATCCCTTGTATTTCTCAGTGGTTTTGATCTTTTGTTATCTCGATTTACGTATATATCCTAAAACGATATTTGCCTTAGAATTACATTTCACCTTGGAATTTCTACAGAAACTCGTTTCTTTCTGTAACAACTGTTTGTGAAATTTATTCTTTCTTGCCACATAATTTGCTGTTCCAACTGCCCTTTCATTCTCCGCTAGCATCTATTTTGTTTCTTTAATTTTATTACTCTTCGTTGTGTTTTGACTGTTTGAATATCGATTTGCAATAATTATTCTCCCAATGAACAGATATCCAACCATTAAAAGACACACACGGATTCAACCATGCTTTTATGACGAATTTAATCCCAGAAATCGATACAATGCCTCCTATGCTGCATAAATAATGGAATTATATTAAGATGAAAAAAATATTTTAGCCATGCTGGATTTGCTGTTCAGTTTACAAAATGATAAAATAGGCATTGTATTACCGATAAAACAAAGACAAACCTTCCAATAAATATATAAATGTTACAGCAACATATCTACTTTTCTCAAAACAATTCATCAATATCAATGGAATACGCTATCGGGGATTGTTGAAGATGCTCCAACACTGTCGAATGGTAATTTGTTTTTTCTATCAAAAACAGGATCAGACGAATCAGTTTTTTTCTTCAGTTACAAAAGTTATTTAATTTACACCATTACCATCATTGAAAAGTTTGAGCGTCTTATTTCATTTCAAGATTAAAGCATAAAAAGACAATATTTTGGGACATATAAACCACTTGGTCACCGGTCAAGTGTCAGTAAATGCATATCTTAAAAGACAAGGTATATTGCTGTTGATGAGGGGTGTCTCAATCATATACGTTTGCTTATTAACATTAAAGCCCCATTATGTTTTGGGGTGAAAAAATATCGTCATAAAGTACCAAACTTTGCTGAACAGTAGAGCATATATATCCTTATGAAAATATCCGCTAATAAAAAATGCCCAACATTTCCATGCTTTTTTCAAAATCAATAGAAAATCCCTCGTCGGAGAGGGGGGGGGATCCGTAGTTCCGCCCCAGAGCCAAAACAATCTCATATTCATGCGTAGGCACATAAAAAGTGGAATTTTACTAACCAATTTCAACATCATGCATGGCGAACGCATTAAAGACTCGCCAAATACGTGTCAGCGAACACGCATGGGTCGTTGGAACATGGTGAAGAATGAGACCAATTCTTCAAACAACGACAATTTCGCGGTCAAGTTGCTCGATCGCGATCGACTTCACGTTACGAACCAACGCATTCTACGCGTGGACCTACATTATAAGGAATTTCTATATAAAACTATACTAAAACTATTCAAAAAGTTTTTGTTCTTGAATGGAAAGCAAGCAATTAACAAAATTATAATTACAATGGTATTTGCTGATCTTATGTATTTTGTAATAAAGATTTATAGATGCCTATAGGGCCTAATCTAGCATTATTGAAAACTTTTGCTTGTTTGCTTAAAACTGCCCCTCTCTCGGCCATGCTTGTTTTGTTTACTTTACGGGTATCGAACATATACATATACACGAGGTATTTTTGACTATGCAAATCAACCTGTTCTATTTTAAGAATTATTTACTAATTGATTATTGCGTAATTATCTTCATTGAAAAGAAACCAAATGAAGAACCTTTCATAAGGGATTTTAATGTATATTTTAGCCAAGTTTGGTGAAAGCATAATGGGACTTAAACTAAACAAACGAATTACACTTCTGTAAGACTCGCAACAGTTTTCTTAAGAAATCTGCCATTTAATGTAACACCATAGTAATTATCTCTGTGCTCCAAACGTTTAGTCAATTAACTTTTTCAATCAATTTGATAACACTGTTTTTTTCTGTTTCCGACAAGAAGGTGTCAGACAATTATTTTTCCCATCAACTGTTCGCGAGTTCCCCGAGAGAGTGATCGATGATACTTCCTAGGGCTATGGCAGTTGAGTGTGGCACATAATTTTCTTATAAGAAAATGAAAAGACATTTAAACGCTGAAGAACACGTTAGCTTAGCCTGAAAAACGTTATCGGTTGATCATATTTCAAATGCATTTACTAAATAGAACAAGTCGGTCGAACGACGAAAGACTGGGAGGATAGTCTCGCACATTCAATAATCAGCACTTTCCTGTGATTCTGAGAAGATTGCGTGCAATAAAACATTTGCTGCGTTTTTTTACGATTTTACGATCGCTGATAGAGAATTGAATTTCAGCAAAACTGTGCGGGCGCAACAAGTACAATGTGTAATACTGAATTATTGGGCTTGAAATATGTTTCTTGGCTATGTCTCCTCAATGTAAAAAATTACGTTTGACACCCGTAAATTCATATGACAAATACATCTAAAATTTAATTTCACTATATAAGTATTGGCTTTTCAAAGCATTTCACAGGTCATAAAAAGGAACTATAAGGAAAGGACAATGTGTTTTAAAGAACGAGCGTCTTTCGTTTCATATGTAATAAAACTGCTATAGAAATGTAAGAAAATTTTAATTACTAACTGATCATATTTGAACAAAATAACGGTAAACTTAAAATCCCGAACTGATTAGAATATCCGAAGTTTCTTAAAGTTAAAAGAATGTTGGTGAACTGGGTCTTATAGTAATAGGATATATTTACCTAATAATCTTAAACGCTAAAGCTCATTTCATTCAGATTTCATTTGCCCCTGTTTGAATTATAGATATTTTGTGTGTCTATATGTCAGTCCTTAGGTCTACCTTTTATTGTTAAAAATACTCCCAAACACCAAAACTCATTTCATTCAGATATTAAACATGCTCCACCGCCGACAAAGCATAAACGATAATTATTATTTGAACAATGACATGTGTTTAATCGTGTAAAAATATGTATAATTTATAATGGTTTTGGAACATGCGTAACCAGTGCTTCATTTCATATTGGACATAGTGCCATATTTTTTGCCAGATATTTTTCGGGACGCAATTATTCATTTTTAATATTTTTATCACGAAGTAAAATAAGAAGCTGAAACCTTTCAATGATGGTAATGGTGTAAAGTAAGTAACTTTTGTAGCTAAAGAAAAATTCTAATTCGTCTGCTCCTGTTTTTTGATAGAGAAAAAAAAACATTTGTCAAGGGTGGGGCATCTTTAAGACATGATAAACCTGACAATGATAATGAGGATCATATGTCTGTATAAGCTCATTCGAATATCTGCCTAGAATCCCACACTCGGAACGCCTCGGATGTAACGGTCGTACATTGTGTTTTACATCCGAGGAGTTCCGATTGTAGCATTCCATCTTAGTATATTAGAGTTACCTCACTGAAAAGTATGACGTAATGCTCGAAAACGCGTGACTTCACAATCAATACCTACCCACAAGAGCAGATAATTCTGTAATATACAAATACAGAATATCTACTCACGACAAGAAAATGCATCCATATGACATGTTAGACCAATAGTGAGAATTTTGTTATAATATTTATTTACATAACAATGTTTACTTTCAAATAGCTACATGCTTACAACGTGTAGACACTAGTACTGTCTCTATTAATAGTTTAATTAGTACGATTCGTTAACGTTTTCATTTAAATGACAGTTATCTTCACGAAGTCTACGTGAGCACAACGCCTCCATCAGTTTAACTATGTCTCTTTTGCCGCTCCATTAGAAATAATATGAGGTTTTTGTATGGAGGAGAATACAAAAGAAATTTAACACCTCTGTGAAATCACCTGAAAAATGCAATTTGTATAAAAAGACGAACCTATCACAGTTACCACACGCAATGTACTCAATATTCTCAATTATGGTTAATTCAATTCAATTATTAATTTTCGCCGAATAGTTTTATCCTTACCTTCAGCCATAGTGCTACATAATAAACTACTCTATCACATTTCCAACAATTCTTACACTTATTCATCCCTAAAGACACATTTGGAATCTTCTTACACAAAGGCCAGAAGAGTTCATTATAAATATCGAGGGGTCAATGAGTTAAGAATATGATGGTGCTGTGATCTATATCGGAACAGGTGTGGATAGCTTCAAGAACAGTGTGTATGAGGTGGGTTATTAGCCAACTGGGATGTGGGAGAGGTTTGCAATAGTTCTTAGGTGACAAGTGTAAATAATGTTAATGACAACATGTTTTTATTAGTAATTAATCTATTCGCATTATATACAGGATTTAAAGATGTTAGTACCTGTTAAAATTAGTGTCATTTTGTATGCATACATTTGTATATATCATCTCTTACGTATGATGGCCGATAGCAGCCTGGCACAAAAATATAGTAAAGTTAATGTGTCACGCTGTTTATGACACACAAATCTCTAGTAAAGTAAATGTGTACCGATAATTTGTACAGTAAACAGCATGACACAAAAATCTCTAGTAAAGTAAATGTGTACCGATAACTTGTACAGTAAACAGTATGACATAAAAATCTCTAATAAAGTAAATGTGTACCGATAATTTGTACAGTAAACAGCATGACACAAAAATCTCTAGTAAAGTAAATGTGTACCGATAATTTGTAAAATAACAGCATGACACAAAAATCTCTAGTAAAGTAAATGTGTACCGATAATTTGTACAGTAAACACCATGACACAAAAATCTCTAGTAAAGTAAATGTGTACCGATAATTTGTACAGTAAACACCATGACACAAAAATCTCTGGTAAAGTAAATGTGTACCGATAATTTGTACAGTAAACAGCATGACACAAAAATCTCTAGTAAAGTAAATGTGTCAGGATATTTTGTATAAAACATAATGACAAAAAAATCTCTCCAAATGAAAATTTCTCACGCTGTTTTACTTTTCAGCATGGCACAAAAATCTCTCGGAGACCGGAATGTGTAGGTAATCAAGCATGTCATTTTGGGACGAAGTGTCTTTTCGCGGAAATAGGTCTGGTATTCCAGAGTGGCAGACAAATATTGGGATACTTCTGCTGCATGAAGCTACAACACGACGATTAACGGCTTTTTGTGTTCTAACAAAACTGAAGGGACTCTGTATACATGTTCATTGTTTTCATTTACAGGCATACTTTTGACGTGACATGAATATGCTATTGTATGACGACGTGACCCTCTTTTAGACTGACTTCCAAGATTTTTTAGTCTTTTACCAATAGCATTATTACTGTATCAGAACATCGAAACATAAGAAAATAAATGAAATAGACAACTACATTGTATCATCCTGTATTTTGAGAGAATCAATTCATATAGAAAAGAACATTTTAAATGACAGGTTCTTCTTTAACGCCTTTGAACAAATAATAGTTATTAAACTTACTGGGTATTTTCTACAAAAACTCGATATTACTTGCATATATACTTATCTGGATAAAAAGTACCTCAACATTACGCCACACTGCTTTTGTAAAAGTAAAGTGATCTCCCAATATGATAATTTCCGTTTAGTATACTCTAAAAGGTGTCGGTTCACTGAAAACAATGACTTCATTACTAAGGATTGAAGAAAGTATGTATGATTTATATGGATCCATATAAACTGTCCACAAATTGTCAGGAAATACCATAATGTATTACGCCTGAGCATATTTATAAATGAATTATGTAATTGTGTCTGTCAATGCGTGATTGTTTTAATCAAATATGTTATAGCATATATCTTGATGTTCAAATATCTTAAGGATGTGAAAGTTAGGAATGCTGTTTTTAACTATTTTGAAAGTGTGCATTTATAATGACCTATCAAAAATTATATAGAATTCCTTCAGCTTAATGAGAACACAAAAACTGATATCGTCGTGTTGTAGTGCCAGTCAGCAGAACATCCCATTATTTGTCTGTCATTCTGGAATACCAGACCTACCAGACACTTCGCCCCAAATGACATGCTTGATTACCTACACATTCCGGTCTCCTATTACACGAGAGATTTTTGTGTCATGCTGTAACGTAAAACAGCGTGACACATTTTCATTTGGAGAGATTTTTGTGTCATTATGTTATGTACAAAATATCGTGACACATTTACTTTACTAGAGATGTTTGTGTCATGCTGTTTACTTTAAAAATTATCGGTACACATTTACTTTACTAGAGATTTTTGTGTTATGGTGTTTACTGTATAAATTATCGGTACACATTTACTTTACTAGAGATTTTTGTGTCATGCTGTTTACTGTACAAATTATCGGTACACATTTACTTTACTAGAGATTTTTGTGTCATACATTTTACTGTACAAATTATCAGTACACATTTACTTTACTAGAGATTTTTGTGTCATGCTGTTTACTCTACAAATTATCGGTACACATTTACTTTACTAGAGATGTTTGTGTCATGCTGTTTACTGTACAAATTATCGGTACACATTTACTTTACTAGAGATTTTTGTGTCATGCTGTTTACTGTACAAATTATCGGTACACATTTACT
>SAYR01068178.1:430556-484644 GCA_004382745.1 Argopecten irradians irradians
CGAGGTTTTTTTACGATGGCATTTTGCATGAATTGCAAGCGCCCAAAAGGCCGTGAAGATAGGAATTCTGGGTGTTAGGGGCGTCCGGGGCGTTCCCCGGGAAAAAAAATTTACGATTCTTAGAATGCTGAGATGAGTTACGATAAAGCTTTAAATGATTATTAAAGCGTCTTAACATGCGTAATCTTTTCGAATTTAAAGCTACTGCATTTAGAAGATGATAATTGTGGTCGTCATTAACTTGAACCCTAACTCGATCTGAATATACCGGCTTCCACACCTCCGCACATTGTTGTTAACAGAAAAAAATGAATTAATTGTCTCGCCATAAGACATATATTAAACTCAAATTGAATCTTTTAGCAGAACATTTTTTAAATGAGCTATGACATTAGAATCCCTTGGAATGCTGACATTAGTATTCTAAAGTCTTTGTGTATATTGAATTTTACTCACATTATTAAGGTTTGGACTATTTATTGTGCTTAACCTTTTAGAAATGCCGCCGCGCAGCGCGAAAATTTGTCCTAGAATGAAGTACGAACAAATGATGCAGCGGGAGGCACCCTTTTTTCTTTCAAATAAGGCGTTTCTTTGATCAAAATTTCAAGTACGGCGAAAATGGGGCAAAAAGACCATGTTAGCCCCCCCCGCGTCCATGACGGGAGACAGGGCGGACAGCTCCATTCACCCCGTGGGCGGGGCAGTTTGCCGCCCCCCCCCGCCCTTCCTACGCCCCTGATCATGAAACAAAACCAATCCGTTTTTTAAATTGAACAATTCTATGTATATTTATAAATATTCAACGTCAATATATTTAAAGCGCAAACAGTTCCAAAGCTGACTTAGCTAAAATGTCAACACACAAAAATATCCACGCCTGCAGTATGTTTGCAGATAGAGTCCCTTGGTTGTGATAACCCACTGTAGCTCCACGCCATAGAGAGTAGTGATTATACAGAACGCCAGACTTGATTGGTTAACACTGACGAACTCTATGCGGATTGCTCATTACAGTATGGGTTAAACCATTGTTTTCCCTCTAACTCCTAGACCGGTAATTGGGAGTTCCTTCTATCGAATCAAAAAATTCGTTTGAGACTGTGTGTGGCTACAGGCACTGCCGGCGTCGGATGTACGTTGTGGGACAATCCATATATTTAATGGTACATATGCCAGCGGGGATTACACGCCAATGTTTTACATATAATCGAAAAACTCTTTCAGAGATCGTGGAGACTTAAATACTTGCTGCAATTGCGTATCTTTCTTGAGGGATATAACACGTTACAACCGGGCAAATTAAGTCTTGAAAGAAATCCCTCGAGCACATTGTGTACCTGAATTGTTAGCTCTTAAGATGTTATCATATGCAGTCTACAGCAGTCAATTTCTACACTACATTTGACGTGACTCTGCTTAGGAATGAATAGCCGTGTTTCATAGGGTTTTATATATTTTTTTCTTTCTTCAAAACGACTCCATGTTTTCTCTTAAAATTTATTTTTGTATTTGATGTAGCCTCTGCTAAGAAATGGGGCGATTTATCGTGTTTTGTGGTATTTGTATATATATGATGAGTTATTATTCGGTACAAGTCAGTTCCCATGACTTGACTTCGGATACTTGTTCTTACACGTTTCAAGTTTGGAGACCAGATGAAAACATTGAACATAAGGTGAGGTATTTAGAATTAGAATTTGCAAACATGTCTTCATTCTTGGACAAAACATTGTTGCAATTCCGACACGAAATGTATACAGAGATGAGCTTATGTCACAAGAACAGAACATCCAGAGGGGGCAGACGATCGGGGCCCAAAGTCAAAGAACGCGCTTTTAAATTCTGGATATTCTGGTTTCCGAAGGGAATTGAATGAAATGGAAAGACGCCTTGACCATCTTACAACTGACTATGTTGGATTAAAGAACAGACTTGCTACGTCACCAGCTCCTCAAAGAGCTGGACAAATGTACCCAAATAATTGTGCAAACAGAACAAGTCTCGACTTCAGCTTTAGAAAACGGCGTCAATGACTTAAAAGCGGAATGGATTCTTATGAAACGAGAACTTATAGATTTATCATCAGAAAATTCCCACATCAAAACATGCTCAGAACCGCATCCAAAAAAGAGGCAGTTTCGCTCAACAAATCTATAAATTCGTTAGGTACAAAACTTAAAGTCTTGGAAGTGGAAATGAACACTGGATTACCTAACCTGAGAAAGTCGGCATGATCAAGCAGATTCCGGGTTATTAGATACCAGTAGCCTTGATATCCATAGAAGAATGGAAATGGACATTGCAAATCTTAACGACGGCTTCAAGATTTACGTACATCGCTCAAGAAAGTCAAGAATGGCATGAATCTTCTAAGAAATGATAACGTCAATCTTAAACGAATGATAGTGGACGCAGTCAAAGGAAAGAAGTTAAATGGCGGCAGAACTAACGTCGCTGAACTCATGGATCGTACTTTAGGATCAATCCCCACAGGTAAGAGCTATAGTAGAATATTCTGTATTTGCATTTTACATCGTATAATAAAGTTATCTACCCTTAAGCTTGGGTATTGATTGTGACGTAATCTGTTTGTAAGCGGAACGTCATACTTTTCAGAGAAAATGGCGTGAATTTCAGTCAAAAAAATAATGACATTATAATCTGCAATTGCAAACTGGAATAGACCAGAAAAATTATTATACTTGATATAGTGAAATTTGCCTTATGATGTACTGTAAAAACAATACCTGTTAAATAAGACCACTTCATTAGCTGCCAGACAGACGATTTCCACACAATATGAATTAAGGATAAAGATCGCTAGACTATATTTGCGTATTCACCGCCAAACTTACAATCTAACCTTTTCAAAGACAGTTGGCGTCCACCATTGTATGAACTGCCACCAGCATATTTTAATGTCATTTTTATTGTGAACGTCACAATTGTCGTGCCAGCGATCACAGAAAAGGCTAATGTTGAAATGGCTGTTTCATTCTTAACGATAATGCTATTTCTTTCTTATAGACGTAAATAATTTGAAATTTTATCAAAATTTTGTTATCTAATGTAAATACAAACACTGAACTTAATTTAATGATTATTTGCGCATACCACGTTGGTATTCATTCATAGTCAGGTTTGGCTAATATTACGATGTAATGTCACATGTATACATAGATCGGTCGTATGTAGGTTGCAGACGAGAACATCCCCAAGAACATTCACGCAACTAACTTACTAAACTACGTTTATAAGCGGTAAAAAGTCAAGTTTTGCTGTAATCCATTCCTTTTAAACGTATGATTCTCTCTTTTGTGATAACATTCACATTAACAATCAATATTGGTCCGGTTTTAACGAACACTAGGCATACATGCGGTGCACTAATGTTAAAAAACGACTTTCGATCGATTAATCCGGATCGTGATGATCGGTATTTCGGTTCACTTCTCCCAAACCGAACCCTACTTAAACCGGCCGAAATTATATGCACCGACCATGATCGGTTTCGGAGGTTCCACTATAGTAAGGCAAACCAGGATAACAGAGTTCATAAGGAGATTAGGCTAATTGCAAGCTTCACAACAATTCTTAAATCAAGATGAATTCATATCTGTTAATTTTTTTAAGGAAATAAATTCCAGTACATCTTTAGAAAAGATATAATTACAGGTTTTTGCGACAAAACAGTAAATTAAATTTTTCAATAACCGTATAATTAAGCTAATCGCTTAAATGGAACCAAACAGGGTCCAGGTGCACCAAAAAGGTGTGTCTTCATACAAAAATATATGCTGAAGAATTGCTTGTATCTTTCTGTTCATGCTTAGGCTTTTCATAGAACCAGCTACAGTCACCGTCAAAATTAGCAATGTTTTAACCAGTTCTGGAAGTTGTTTGGGTTTGGCGTTGCTTTACTTCCTCTCAACAACTAGGCATCATGTAAGGATGTGCCAGGTTTGATGGTGGCAACTGCCCCACATGGATTCGAACTCGGTCCCAGAGTGGGATAATTACTTGTTTTTGTGTCTCTGGACAAGTTCAGTATAACATAGAGACACAACACGAACGTACGGCAAGTTCCCCAAACCACGCATTCTACTTTACCATAAGCATCTCACTGCATACAACGGAATGCCGTCCCTTAAACCTAATATGCTGTTAATAGGATTTAAATAGATTCAAACAGTCAATGGTCTAATCAAGACATTTTCTTTTCTTTGTTTTTTTTTGCAGACAGACATACTCCAAAAATGCAAATTAAAATGTTTTACATAAATTAAAAAGAAAACTCTGTCAACTAATCACCAACCCTTACCAATACAACTAACACTGATAACATATTTCAGCAATCGTTTTTCAATGCTATTGACATTTGCTATCTTAGGATGGCGCAGTTGATAACCAAAGGGCGACCGCTTGATGACATCTTTCAAGATCACATATAGCGAAATAAACGCAGGAAAGCTCAACAGGACATCTGTGGGAATCAATGTAATTACCAAAGAAAAGGTGAGACACAACAAAAAGCGAAACATCTGTCCTCTATCAGTAGTTTATACTTTCAGTGTCACCATCGACGTTTCACTCTGTCAGTACGTTTTTATGTAGTAATTCGGCCCTTCGTTTTAAACATATCCATTTATTATTTAATAAATTCCATTGCATGTTTCGGATCGCGCTCTATGTACTTGAGTTAATTTAAATTTTCGAAAGGTCTCCAGCATACTGGTATCTCTCGGCTAGTACATTGTCTGAGTTTTATTTGCATTCGATTTAATCTCATTTTATCCTAAGAAACGTTAGAGTCTTTTTAATGAAAGACCATTGTAGTTAGAAAAGTGTAATGTTTTACAATCTAAGGAGACAGATTGATTCCATGAATTGGGCGATTAAGACCAAAACGTCTAAAGTCATGCGAAAGAATTTCTTTTTTTTTCTGTTTCGATTTAAGAGTTCGATTAGTAACCAAAAACCGCTGTACAACAACTAGAATATTACTCCTTTCATGGTTCTTTCCTTCATTTACAATATTAACACATTTTTCAAACCGAGTATTTTGTTTCTAAATGCTCATGTCTTAATTTATGCTCCACGATTACCCTGTCCTTATGAAATGTAAATTGACCCTTGTTCCCCTCTAAACCCTTCCCTTTACCAATATGAATCTTGACCGCTGTTATTCATAACTACTTTCTTCATAATATAAATATTGACCGCTGTTATTCATACCTGTTTCCTTAAATATGTGAATATTGACCGCTGTTATTCATACCTGTTTCCTTAAATATGTGAATATTGACCCGTGTTATTCATACATGTTTCCTTAAATATGTGATATTGACCGCTGTTAATTCCATACTGTTTCCTTAAATATGTGAATATGACCGCTGTTATTCATACCTGTTCTTAAATATATGTGAATATTGACCGCTGTATTTCATACATTGTTTCCTTTATAATGTGAATTGGCTGTTGTTATTCATGCCTGTTTTCTTCATAATATAAATATTGACCGCTGTTATTCATAGTTGTTTTCTTTATAATGTGTATATTGGCCGCTGTTATTCATACCTACTTTCTTCATAATATTAAATATTGATCCTGCTGATTATCCATAACTGCTTTCCTAGAATATGTGAATATTTGAATGCTGTTATTCCATAACTGTGCTCTCACACACTCACACATTGACCGTGTTATTCATAGCTTGATTTTCTGTCATATTTAATGTGAATATTGACCGCTGTTATTCAAGTTGTTTCTTCCAATAATGTGCAATTACTTGACCGCTGTTATTCATAAGTTGTTTTCTTACATATAATTGTAATTTGCTGTTTTATTTTTTTCATAGCTGTTTTCTCTTCCCTAGAATGTGAAATTGGCTGCTGTATTTCCATAGTTGTTTGCCATCATTAATAATGTTGAATTTGCTGTTGTTTTCCCATAAATGCTGTTTTTCCCTTTATAATTGTGAAACTCGAACGTTGTGTGCCCTCTGCTGAGTGTGAAGATGCCTTGGAGAATACCCGCCGTTTTTCTTATCTAAGCCATTCTTACTTGTAATTTTTTCCCGGGGGAGACCCCCAGACCCCCTAAACACGAAATTTCTCGCGCTTTCGGGCGATCGCAAAATCATCAAAATACATATAACTCATCCCAGGGGTCACCCTCAGACCCCTAATAAAACACCAAAATCTTGCGCCTTCGACGCTCACACGCTAATTAGGCCAATTTGCACATTCGTTAATTTCCTTTTAGCGATCCCACTGTCTATAAATGTGTACAAGGATTAAATTTAGTGATATATGAAAAATGTACATAAAGCATATATTATATGGTTGGGAGTTGTGAATTATCTCCTCCTGTCGGTGTGGCGGGCGGGGGGGGGGGGGTACAAGATATTGAGGACTTTGCCCCCGCCGCCCCATGACGTTTCATTTCCCTACGGCACTAACTATACTGCATGAATATAGTAAACGGTTACTTTTTAAGCTAGAAAATTTGTCAGAGGTTTAATATAAAACAGCACACATAGAGGAAAAATGCATACAAATAAAACATACAGTCTAGTAAATTCTAGATTTATTAGTGCTATATTTGTTGGAAATAAATTGAAATTACAATTGACAGCTGATATAAAGTGGTATTTAAATATAATTCCTTTTGTGTGTAGCTGTATTAATTTGTATACTGAAAGCAGTACGGCATGCCAATCCAAATCGCAACATTTCGGAGGAATTTTTGGCAGTCTTTGGAAATCTATTTCCGATGATTTGCGGAACTTTCTCCGAGATGTTGCGATTGATGGCAATGGTACAGTTCCTGTGTAAAAAGAAAGAAACATGATTTGTAAGTTGTCTTTGCCTGTATGTTTTAGTGAAGTATTAGAAGAAACCAACGGTTTCCAAATTCATCAGAAGACATAACGACAATTATCCACAAAATGTCTAACACGTACGCAGTAAGCTGCAATATTGTAGCTCAAAAGATTTTAAGACAGAAAATCGTGTCGTCTTTAGAGCTATACTTGGTGCCTGTTACTGCTAACCCCGGTCACACATTCACGGATCATCTCGACGGCGCCACTACGGATTTAATTTCACGGATTGCCCGAGAAAAAATATTGTTTTCAATGTCAGATACGGTTCCAATACGGCTTTGCAACAGTGTGTCTACGGGTCTTCACGACCATACTGAGGGTAGTCAACGTTGTGGGCCATTTGACAACAAAAGTGAAACATATTGTTTAGGTGAACGGACAATAAATGACATACTTGACATTAAAAATCGTTTCCCTCAAGTAACACAATACTGAAATCTAAACGAGGGAAAGAACATCAAAATGTCCAGTTAAGGAAGCAAAGACTAAAATAATTCCACATGTGCATATAACTGAAAGGAAATTTCGATGTAGCATGTTTGTAAGCTTGTACTTATGGGATACTTATGTCTCCTTAAACCGATTGTTTCATTAAAATTGAGATATCGCATTCACATATAAATCTACCCATTTTACTTTTTTCTAATGATGATTCACCAGCTATTCATAACATCTTTCTATGGCCTGTGAAGGAGCTGTTACTTAATTAACGCTTTCACTCTAGAAACGTCGTTAGCGACATCCGTCTGTAGAAAGACTTCAGAGGCCAGGTTTGCTACCAAGTACGTCGTCGCCAATAATGTTTAGATAGCCTAGTGGTTTTCTATTTTGGATGTTATAACCATACCAAATAATCCATTTTCAAATTCCTTTAATTCATTCTGGTTACCGATCTGATCTTCAGAGTACCACATTGAGAACCAAACATTAATCAACTTGAATTCGAAATTGGCAAGGGCTGTTAGAACCAGTACATGTACCCTTTATAGTTGTAATTAATATAGGAATCATCTGGTTTTGCCATCGAGAGCACCAAACTAATACGGGAACTCTAATTTCATTGCAAATTATTAAGCTTCAATGTACATAGTGCAACTGTTCGGGTTCAATAAAGTATGAATATCACCACAAGCATCCCATATCATACTGTGTACGAACTGGACAACATATATCATCGTGTAGTAACCATCTCTTGTAACCAAGTACATAAAATTATGTAATGCAATAGCAAATTTCAGTTTCGAATCATAAAAATGTCGGCACAATACCTTGTACTTCATAGCCCTTGGATTAATGATATGTACATATCATAAAAAAATTATATTCAACTAAATCTAAGCACAAATACCACGGAAGAGTCTTCAGAAAAGCTATTCCTTTTCTCTGCCTCCAGTTACTGTTTTCGACTCGAATATTTTTGACCGCATCAATGTATATATGTGTTATAATGGTACCCTTTATTGGTCATCCCTACGCCGTGACACATCACTACGATGGACCATATCAATACGAGGCCTTTTAGGTATCGTGTTAGTTTTGTACAAGCCATTCTTATGACAGTATTGGTAACGTGGTAGCTACTAATATTCCGTGTTTTATCGTGATTTTTTATCGTAGTTTACCTTTAGCATCCTTGAAATCCTAGTTGATTCTTACCTATCCGTTAAGCAACATAACTGTATCGTGTTGTGTCGTGACAATCCGCACCAAACCGTATTGTTCCTTATCAATTTCGTAGCTTAACCGCATTAACACGTAGTTAACCGTAACAACCCGTTGTATACTTGATACGTACGGATTAATACGGTTGTGATAGGGATTAACACGGTTCAGTACATTCCAAAACGGTTAAGTAGGGACATACCACTGTTGTTTGAACCGTAGTCAAATTTTGAATTTGCCACGGAACTGAAAAGACTTCCAAGTGTAACTACGGAAGACAACGGCTACTATACGGAAATCTGCGACCCATTACAGAATACCACGAATGATGCCGGATCGTATCCGTAGCTAATCCGGGGAGGTGATCCGTGAAAAATCGGAACTGGGGCTTTATGGAACAAAGTAATGATTATGCACACCATAATTATAACGTTTCTATGCATGTTATTGTACTTATGTTATGTCGCTTACCTACAAGGCAATCAAACTGATCGTCTTTATGAAGGAAATTTATACGGCAAGTTCGCAAATTTATAAATTTGACGTCTTGTGAGCGGTACGGTAGATATTTAGAATGGTAGTTATGTTTGTTTTGGCCAAAATAATATGTAAACGCATTTACACGCAGTCACTTCATGACTAATAAAGGTAACATCCAGTCATAAAAAGAAATACACTTTTGAAATGAACTCTCTATATATAAGATTTTGGCAAGAATAAATTCTTGTGGAAGTTTCTGATTTGTTAGCTCAATGTCGTTTCGCACAATGGTGTGTGGTAGTTAACATTAAAATAAAATCGGAAAGTCAAATTGGAATTCGTGATCAAAACATTAATTTAATATTTAATAACATTAATAACTAAGCTCAGAACAATTAGAGGATTTGACACTGCTAAATGCACCTCATTTTAAAATCTACATGCTTGAGAAGAGAAATCCTCTTTTATCTTTCTAGTGTCATACGAGAACCTAGATTTTGGATTATGACCCATGATGACCAAATTTGATAAAGGCGTTTTTAATAAAATATTTACAAATTTGAACACTGTGGTCTATGGAAAATCAATTTGTTATTTGGCCTCTTCATATAAAAGAATGACCCCGCCTTATCTTAGCTGTCGATACGAAACAAACATTTTTAGTACAAAATAATCCTAAAACATATTAAGCAACATCAATTCCATAACAGAAAGCTTGAACAACTGTTCTGAATTTAATTATCTATAAAGCATGTAGAAAAATCATTATGCTATCTGATGTTATGGTTCTGGATCAGGTCGCTGGTGACTAGATAAATCATCCTGCTAGTATTCGAAGGTTCCGGGTTCGAACCATTGTCTGGTTGCAGTTTTTTCGCTATTATTACAATCATATGAAGAAATTATCTAAACAATCTCTGTTAATGTTATGTACAATATACCAATATTTCTTATTAGTATTATTCAATGACAAAAAAGATACTTTATTATACAATCAATGACAGTCAATTATCTCATCTGTAAATTTCGTTCCGTTGATTAGATTCTTTCAAAGCCCATAGAATGAAGCGTTACAAACGGCGTCGCTGAATGTTTGAACTATCATGTCAAAGTCAATGTTACGTTCTTATAAATGTGATACACACAAGTTAAAAGAATGGCTAACAACAAAATGTCTTAAGACACAAACATCAAATACAGAGCAAAATATTTTTTCCTAGAGGGAGTGTTCCACATCAAATTGTTATGACTTGTGTAGAGTAACATCGGATAATGATGCCTAAACACAGGACAAAGCAATTATTCATCACAGCTAATGTTACAAAACACCCTCCCCTTTAGACCTAACCTGCTATCTGAACCAAACATAATTGGTACTTGCTTGTTTCATACGTCGCTGACGGATTTTGGAAGGAATCAATGGGTCTAAATTAGAAATGTGTTACCCTTAGAACATCACAAAATCAATCAACGCGACTTCAGTGATATCCTATTTTCGCCTAAGACATTTCGTATTTGACAAGATCGGTGAGAACAGAGTGTGTTGTGCCATTATCAAAATGATTGTGTCATTTGTGGTAGAAGAACAAGGAGCGAACATTAACAAAGTGTTTAGTGGTTTGCTTTATAGTGAGCAGGCAGACATAATGGATGGCCCCAGAAAATTGACAGCTGCACCATGGGAAATCGACAAGTGTGTATTCATCTTAGAAATAATGGGGGATTCTTGCAGTGTGCCAAGTTTATTTGTCTGCTTGAGTTTTACTCTCTTGTAAACAAAATAGCTTACCAGAAATAAGATTTATGAATTGCGTTTCAGAACTCTTTCTGTTCTTCAGTTAATAGTCTTTCGGCAATAAAATTCTTACATTATTACGTTGGTGTGTAGGGTTTAAAATGGATTAATATAATCTTTCTGTGGTCTATTCCATGGAAGGCGATTTCAAAGGATCTCCGTTGTTGATAAAGAAAACAATACTCAAATAGGGCAGGGACGAAAAATATTTACATCTGAACTAGAATTATGTTTTCAATGGATTAATATCAATTTCTTTGTGTGTTTCCTAAAGTGCAGTGGAGTGCAAAACAATGCATTTCAAGAAACGAATACTTGATTAAGGTTAAGTGACGAATAATCAAATACAGATCAGTTCTCTGAAGAGATATACCTCAACATTTGTATATTGCTGGAAAGGGCAAGTAAATGAAAAAAAGCATGACTCTGCTCAATGGAAATAGAGATGTCGATCCACGTACAAGAATTAGACTGTTTAATAGTCAGCAAGCATCGTGCTGAAAGACAAACCTTTATCTATGATTAAGTTGCGACGCAAGGTGAAAGGCGACGTCGTTATAGATTGAGGAGCATTGCAGTGCGTGGTTTTTCTTTCTCAAACTAAAGTGTTATTCATTTTCCATAGCAACTTCGAGAATTTATATTTCTGTGCATAGTTTCAAAAAAACATATTAGTTATAAAAAGATACTGATTTTCTTGAAAGTCAGAATTCTTTATTCCACCATGAATGTTTTAAAATGTTTCATACGTGTCAATATAGTAATAAAGTATAATCAAATTTTTATATACACACATAATTCATAATTCCATTTACAGATGATTTCTCTCACTAATGTAGACATACATATGGAAGCGAAAACTATGAGCAATTTTAGAATTAGAATTGATATCGCTTATTTGTGTAATAGACCATAAAGTCAACATTTACATTCCAATTAATTCCGTTTTCTATGTATCTAATTAATTCATTCATTTGAGTAAACAATACAGAATAACAGAGTTCGATACATAACCACCTCGAAAATCAATAGTTTATCTATGTGATTATTCCCTGCACATATTGCTGCGAATATGGCAATTTACGAGGAAGGTAATATTTACCTTAATTTCATTCAATTTCCAAAATTATTTTTTTTCCAAATGAATTTGTGATGAAAATGATATTGACGAAATATCATATATTCTGGAAATAATCACAGGCGTATAATTTTCCAACGAAATCACGAGAAAATGTCAATTGAGGAAATGACCGCTTCAGAATTTTGATAAAATGTACAAATAAACCATTGAGATGGTGATGTTTATTCAAACTAGGTTGATATTTCCTGTCACAATTGTCAATGTCATTCTATTTCCAGTCCCGTTTAATGCGTTTGAGAGTGTCATGAATATAAATACCATGTTTATACTTTAAAATATTGCAATTTTTGTGATATCAATATTTATCATATTACCCGTAAATGTCAATATTATGCGAGATTCTGCCATTAATGCAAATGTATTGTCATATCCTGGTCTTGAAGACGATAATATGTCAGTGTGCTATATGCAGGTGGTCGAATGATCAGTTGGGACATTTTAAAATAGCTAGTGTTGAAATTAAAACTTTCGGAGTTGCACTAGTAAGGTTTATTTTCCAAAAGGTGATTCTAGTACCAAGTGGGACATCGTCGAATCACAAGGTACAATGACTGCCTGTTGCGTCTGAATCTTGATGAACCCGCAAATTTAGCAAAATGAAGACCCCGCTAATATTAACAATTATACAGTCGCACTCTCTATCTATGAACAAACCGATATGCACCAATGCTTTTAATCAAGTAATAAGATAATATAGTCGCTGATTAGCACAAGATAACAAAAATCAATCTGAGACTAGTGGAAATCATAACTGTAAATGTATCATCACCGAAAGTGGACAAGAATTAATGAATCAATTTTCTAAATGGAGCTGGCCTATTTACGTAATTGCACGGAGATACGACTGGATTCTGTTTACCTAAACAGAGATGAACAAGTTATAGCTTCTAATATTTTTATTCACTATTTCATTTTTATATGTACATGTCTCGCAACAAGTGAGCTGTAATAATGAATACTCGTGGCAATATTTACACAGTAGACTTTCGCTTTATCATCATCAACAAATTATATATATATATAAAACCAATGGATGTAATGTATTGATGCCGACCTGATGCTTCAACTTAAGCATCCTAGATATTACTGTGGTTACTATCACTTCCGTCACAGCCACTCTTGAACAGTTCATAACAAAACTGAGTGCGGTCACAGATGAGATAGTACAGTGTAGTTTGGTCCTTGAATCGACATAAAAAAATTGATAATGGTACATTGTGATTGGTTTTGCAGTTGGGCGACGCCCTCTCTTTAATCTTCAAAAGAAACCACTGCAGGCCTATAATTGTTTTTTTTTTTTTTTTTTTTTTTTCTCAGCTGCTTTCAAGTTAACTATGAAATATTAAAGGGATATATATATGAAAAACAGTGATAGTAATTCCTGGAATATCTTGGATGCAAGTAAAATGGAAAATAGCATTCAAAGATGTATATGATAGATGGTGAACTTAGATAAAAAAAAGAACAAAAAACAACAAAAACAACAGCAAACGACAATAGAAATAGTACAAGGTTGTTCGGAGGAGAGTTTCTCTTCTTCGTTGAAGACAACACAATTAACACAATGGTAGTAAGGTCATAAGAAAGGGAAACACTTTTTTCCTTAAAGAACTCGAAAGTTCAGTGGGTGATCTGCTCGTTTATGCTACCTTTTTACACTTAAATTACCATTTGATTAGGAAATAATTGTGAGAAACGCGAATAATCACAATAAACCTACGCATGACCCATGCTAATTAGTACCATCGATCCAATACATCTCACCATCTTACCGACGACATGTCACTCCAATTTAACTGACTTAAAATATATTATAAGTCAATATATTCCAGTTAAGTATTAATGTTTTGAAATTATTTATGTATATATTTACAAAAGCATGAGTATTTAATTTAAGGATTTCTATGTATGTTACGTAATTTATCAAGAATTCAGAGATATTAAGCTTGCCGGTCTTCATGTTCATCGTTAAGACAGTTGATGAAGGGGCTGATGTACCAGATGTGTTATCGACTAATTCTTTGCGACATTGTAGCTGAAACTCTTTCCTGATGAATTATACATAGAGTCGTATAGGTATTTTTCCTCTACCGCGCCATTCAGTACAATTACTAGGGTTACACAGAGAGTTTTAAGCACGGGAAGTAAACATCAAGTATTCTTTTTTACCCCATTGCGTTTACATTCCATGACACCAAACCTTGTAATCAAAATGTCGATAGTTGTGGAGGAAATTCGACACTTTAAACAGATAAGCAAATCTGAGCTCTAGTATAGTATCGTCTTTTTCTAGAAATATTTTTATACTGCACATAAAAATGTATAGAGAAACAAAATTCAAATATTTCATCATCCCAGGAACACACATTTCATATTTCAAATTTATAATATGGAAATCTAGAAAAAAAAATATTTTGACAAACTGCAAACGGCAATTAAAAAATAAAAAATGCGATATGGAGTCTTATGGTTCAAAATAACCTGTGCTTAGTACTTTTTCGCGTCGTTTTATCTTTGTGGTTTTTAACCGACTGCGAAATGCTCAAAATTAAATCACACGCAAAATTGAATTGATTTTAAAGTATACTAGCAGTTTGTGACCAATATCCATCGTAGTCTTAAGTTCCTCTTTGCCGATTTTCATGGAAAGCCGGTCGACGTTTTGAAGTAGATGAAACAACACTACACTAGCCTATTGATAATTAATTGATTAAACAAAAACTTGTGTACAATCGTGTTAATATGTGTGTAATTAACACAAAATGCATATGAAATAATTTATTTTGCTGATCACAACATGTATGTTCGCAATGTCAGCAAAGTATAATTATTTTTTCTTTGTTTTCATACCAAATCTGGCTTTCTGATTGGCCAATATTTTTTTTTGCATACCACTATGAAAAAAATAGAGACATTGACGTTACGTATTGATTCGGAAAAAAAGAATCCCTTGAAAAACCACTATAATGGTACATTTTTAAAAACATACTTGACTTTACCAAATAGAGTATAAAATTAATTACAAGTATTGATGTCACTATTTTTAGCTCGCCTATTCGAAGAATAGGGGGAGCTAATGTTGTCACCTCAGCGTTGGCGTCCCATTTCATGTTAAAGTTTTTGAGCAAGTTTCTGTTTTGTCAATTGTTTAAGCTTAAGTCATCATAAATGTTAATGATTTTATTTTCCTAATGTGTATGGATGCTGAACGTGATAATACAACCAATTTGGGGCCCTTTAGGGGTTTTTTGAGTCTGTTGATTTGTCATATTTCCATGTTAAAGTTTTTGAGCAAGTTTCTATTTTGTCAATTGTTTAAGCTTAAGTCATCATAAATGTTAATGATTTTATTTTCCTGTGGATGGATGATGGCTGTGAACGTGATTAATACAACAATTTGGGCCCTGTTAGGGGGTTTTTGAGTTGTTTGATTGCGTCATATTTCCATGTTGTCTGTGTTTACCATAAAAAAATATAGAAAAAAATTTTATACTGCAAAAGAAGACATTTCAAATTCTGTTGGAGGCAAAAATAATATAGACTTGAGGCACTGCTTGATATTTTTTAAAAAAAATACTTGAACATCAACTTCTTCTGAATAGCTCTTGTTTAATTTTTATCGGGTATGAAAAAAAAGTATTTGCAATCTTTTGTGAGAATCCGCTACGCAGATTTTGTTAAAATGATATAGTATACCTACATCAGGGTTTTCATTCACATAACTTGCTATTATCAAAACGCTCATATATTCTAGGGTTTGAATACTATCACTGTGATATATCAATAGAGAGTGACGCAAAGCTTCAAAGCCGTACAGTTCTCCGTTATTCGATTGCTCTCTGATGTTTATCAAAGGTCCAAACTATCTGTCTCATTTGTTATTGCACACAGAACCATCAATTTTGCTAGGAAATGTTTCATACCGACAGTGATGGTAACTCCTGGAGAATCGAGAGTGTCAGCAATAAAAAACCTACTGTAGACCAACCTTCTTTCGCGGCTTTCAAGATTTTCGTTTCAAAACCATTTTTGCGGAGAGCCGAGTTTCGCAGATTAAAATTGAATGGAAATATCTTTGAATTTTAGTGGTGCGAGAATTTGTGGAAGATATCAATTAGCGGAGATAAACGTCCACGGTATTTACTGATAAAAAAATTAAAATAAAATAATTCGCACGCGAAAGAAAGTTGGTTGCAGTATACGGGAACTGATGCATTTATATATAGGATCTTAATGAGTGTTAGCATTTCATATGAGATGTTATAAAACGAGTCTTTAGAAGTTTTATTTCTGTAAGCCTTATTAAAATCTCGGGAATATCATGCGGATCATGTGATATACTATCAATGTCGTAACCTATTCGAAGTTTTTTTCATGAGTGTAGAGCATTTCTGAAAACATACCCGTGTACAACGACAATAAATATTTGAGAAGTTAGAAGAAAATTTCAGCAGAAATAAATACAGAAAAAAACGTGTCTAATTAAATGACGGTGGCTTTTTTTTAGAATTGGCACCAAAACAACAAAGAGGCAAATGAAGCTATCATTTAAAAGGCGATTCATATTGTAGTGTTCAATGAAATTACTAAACATGGTTCAGAAATTGGTTTTCTTACTTTCTTTAAAGTAGAATACAAGGTTATGCGTCATCAAGTTTAATCCAAAATCGATTCTAGATCACCAGTGACATGATTATTCCAAAATGTCGTTACATGAAATACTAAAGAACAAAACAGAGTCAATGAAATCGACCTGTTAGGTTAATGTGGTCGGAAGGGAAATTTAATTACGGCAGATGTTGAGACATCGTTGGTTGAATACGTGAAATACGGACCAAATAGAGCCACAATGTAAATGTAAATCAGCTACAGCGTATTTTTGCCATTCAATGCGTGTATTTGGTTCTTTCAGTCAAAGAATGTAATTATTTAAAATTCGGTATAATTATTTGGAATATAAACTTCGGTCTCCAGAAGGAATTGAGTAACCGACGTCTAAGAGATTTTGTATTGCTCAAGCTGGTTTTTGGTTTGTTTTTTTTGTTTTTTTTTTGTTGTTTTTTTTTTTTTTTGGGGGGGGGGTGTTGTTGTTGTTGTTGTTGTGTTTTTCTACTTTAGCTTACTGCGGTGTACTGACCTTAATGGTTTTTCAATCTATATAGAGTTGGTTGAAGCCATCGAAGGAGTGAAGATGCTTCAGTAGCATCCGTTTTCATAAAAAAAATATTTAAAATCATATACAGTATATGTAGTTAGAAAGAGAAAGGAACACCAAACTAAGAGCTTTTTTCATGTTGTAATTGGTGTTTCAGAGACTATAGGCTCAGACTTAAAGAGCAGCATCTCTAAAACATGTCAAACAATTGATTTTTATTTCAAAAGAAATTAAATAAAGGGAGAAAAAACACCGAACCTAGGAGTGGGCGTAACATGTGCATATTTAAATCTTTTTAGATCTGTTTTCAATTGCCAATTATCAGATAATGTTCTACATACTACGATGAAACCTGTTATTTTAGCTTAAACTGTATTTTTGTTGAGGTGTATGACGCAAACATTACTGTTCATGTATTTTTTAAAACAAAAGTTCGCTATTTTAACAATTTAAAACATTTGCCAACCATTAGTAGCTCATTTGGCATGTATATTACATTTCAGCAACAGGAATCATGCACACAGCACAGAGCAGATTGTACGTAACAGAATGTGATAACGAGATTAGATAATTCAAGCAATTTCCTTTCTATTTTTTTCTGTTCAGATTCTGAGAGTTCTGTGGGTTGACAAGATTATTCCCATTCATTGTACTTTTCAATGGAACAATGTGATGCTTATATAATCTAGCCTTAAAACATTATTCGCCCATGTTTCAGTACATTAGACACTAACCTAATAGTATTTGCTAACTTAGAGAATCTAAAGTCCCATTATAATTTAAGGATGATGATAGCGTTATCTCATATGTAATAATATGCCTATACTTCAGTGCAAAGCATATGGACATTGTCAATAAACCGTGTATATTGTTAAAATATCAATTGTTTTACATGTTATGGAAATGGTGCTCCTAAAATCTTATACCAAGAGCCTCTACAATACACCAAAACAAGATGAGGAAAAGTCTTAGTTTGCTATTCCTCTCTCTCTCCCTCGTTCCTTTCCCCCACCCCCGCACCCCTTTCTCTCTCTCTTGCTTCTCTCCCCAACCCACTCTCTGTCTCCCTCCCTCTCTCCCCCTCTCTCTCCCTCCCTCTGTCCCCCTCCCTCTCTCTCTTTATTACTGTGGATATCTTTGTTAAAATTCAATTGTTTAACATGTTTCGGAAAAGATGCTCCTGAAATCTTATGCCAAGAGACTTCGCGATACTGTAAACCATCTTTCTTTAGCGTGCGATTTATTTTCGCGAATTTCGCGATCAAGGTAAATTCGCGAAAGTTTATCTCCGCGAATTGATTTCTTGGAGAATTATTACACAATTAAATATTCTAAGATAACATGTTTCAATGTAAAATCCGCGAAAATATTTTGAAATGAAAATCGCGAAATTTGACATTCGTGAAAGAAATTTGGTTTACAGTATACTGATAACAGCATGTGGAAAACTGAATGAGGTTCATTGACACTGGTAGCCTGGCGGCCCTAACCATAATTCCTAGCTGTAACCCACCGCTAGGAATTATGGGTAGGGCCTCCAGGCTATGACACTGGTAGGGAAAACGAAAGTAGAACACTTAATCCATAGCCGGAAATGCGTTAAGGTCTTGTTACATTATGAAGATTGAAACTTGATAGCTCGCCTTATTTATCGCAATTATATTTGTTTTCTGAACCTGAAACAATTTTCTAGTGTTAGCCTATGTAGGTAATGTTCATCTAGCTATAATTATACCACAAACTATAGCAAGTGTTCTCTTTTCTAGCAATTTTTTCTTCATTATCTTCAGTTTTTCAGTCATATTGAGAGTTAACCAATATAATAAATAGTTAACAATCCACGATATAACAATACTCTCTACAGTATCGCCTATTGTGCTTTACATATTTTTGTATAACAGCTCGATCATCCAACATTATAATTCAATCTTTTATAGGTTTTTTTTCAATCTTATTCAGTAAAATTACTAGTTTCTTGTGGGGCTCTGCTTTCTGATTTATCACTAGACATTCATATGAGGAATCAGAGAGGCGTCAGTAAATTTAAACAAGATTTCAGGTATGCGATATCGTCAGCCAATCAGATGCGACGTTACAGACGGCTTCTTTATTTCTTTAATCTTCTTTAATCCAATGGTAAAACTCAGTTTAAGCAAAATGCGCACCCCATTCAAATGGTTACACTTACATGTACCCCATTCAAATATTCTAAACATGAATTCTTCAGGAAAACGGCAATTTTATTTTTTCGGCATCTTCATACCTAAAATAAGTGGTGGTAAAATGATTCGCTAATAATTTGGCTAAAATTAGCTTGTTGAAATTATTCTGAAGGAATCCAATCCTTTGAATTAGATTGCTTTGACCGAGGTGTGCATTGGTAATATTTATCTAGTAGGTGATTTTCTTTTTTTATCATTTTGTGGTGAACCAAGCCAAAACAAAGCATTATCTTAGCATTCATTTTTATTGTTTTGTAAACATCTTTGTTATTGAACGTAATGACATATATATCGTAATATTCGCGTCAAAATCAAAATGTATGTATTACTAATCATATATAAATGGCTAAGGTTTTATAAAAACCCCAATTGAGGTCTTTTAATTTTGACAAAGGATGGTCAAATTCTGACCAGTAGTCATTCCAATCTCACTTGTTTGACCGGAAACCTATATTTCGCTCTGATAATTGACCATTTCGCCATTACTATATAATTTCGACCCTACACTGTGGAGACATACACAGAATCCGTGTAAATGATTATGAAGACGTTTTTGAAACTGATTAGGAAACTTGTGGTTCGATATTTCCTAGAACTGTTTCGTGTACAGTGTAGCATTGTTACAGATGTACGACATTGAGAGAATGTATCGATATTCCGGAAGTTCTGCACACCCCAGAAACATTAATCACAGACTAATGTGTATAATTCACAATCAGCTCGTATCTTCGCAGACGAATGTGTCTTTATTGCGAACCATTATATATAGGTGCGGCGTCCAACTTCACGAGACGGGTCCATTTAGAAAGGAACTACGAGATAAATATTGTCTTTATGATCGTCACTATGAAAGATTTGTCAGATTGAAAACTGAAATACAAATGTAAGAGAATAAATTTCCAACAATATGGATGCGATTTATGTCAAAATCAAAGTTTTTAGTGAGCACATATGCATACTTTCATAGAACTGTGACGCTTTTGTGTCACTCGAAAACATAAACAAATAAAAAGAATTTATTGAAAGTATATATAGTTGTGTATTAAGTTGACAAGGCTGAAGTAAACTTACTCAGAATTTAGAAATAGCCATTGTGAGGTTATGTCTGTAATATCCGGAAATCTCCGATAATTTCCGGTAATCTTCGCAAATTAACGTGATGACAAAGTGAGTGCCCAAATAAGGCACTATGTACCCTTAAAGGTTCTTTTAGATGAGACTAATCACGCCAACTAGATGTATATCGCCATTTTCAACTTTAAAAAAAATCAGAACACGTCGTGAATCTATAGCATGTGAACGTGTAAACTGTCATTAGGCGGTTTAAAAATATAAGTGCTTTTAGAAACAAATGTGTTTAATTAATGTTTCTTATAATTGATTTCAGAAGACGGGAAGTATCACATAGCTACGTTTGCCGAGACTGAGTTGGAAAAAAATGCTGTTTTGTGTTTATACAACATGCATACCATTAAACTGAAATCATAGACGGCATGGCGAGTAGAAAGAGGTCAAGGTTACTGTGATGTAATGTGAATGGCATTCAAAGTTTATTCAGCTAATATACAAAATGTATACGACACTTGACAACAAAAATATGAAGACCATGATTTTCAACTTAACCAGACTATTTTGTGGGCGCGCCACCAATCTGGTGACATTTTTGGTCATGCAATTCAACTTGTCGGATTCAACTGATCACACTAGCTTAGGTGGGTACACCATTCAACTGGTCAAATAAGCTAAATAATAGCAGCACGTCATTAAACTGATCAGATTAGCCAAGTGGGCACACAATTCAACAGATCAAACTAGCTAAGTAGGCACGCCATTCACTCGTCGAAATAGCTAAACAGGCAAGCTATTCGTTAGTTAGACTAGCTAAGTGCATGGGTACACCATTCAACATGTCTCACTAGCTAAATAGACAGTCTGTTCAACTGATCACACTAGCTAAGTGGACATCCCATTCAACTAATTAGACTAGCTAAGAGAGCACCCCCATTCAACTGGTCAAGCTAGCTAGGTGGGTACACCATTCAACTGGTCATATTAGTTAGGTGGACATCCCATTCAACTAATTAGACTAGCTAAGACAGCACCCCCATTCAACTGGTCACACTAGCTAGGTGGGCACACCATTTAACTGGTCACATTAGTTAAGTGGGCACACCATTCAACTGGTCACATTAGTTAAGTGGGCACAACATTCATCAAGTCACATTAGTCAACTGGACACACCATTCATCTGGTCACATTAGTAAAGTGGGCACACCATTCATCTGGTCACATTAGTTAAGTGGGCACACAATTCAACTGGTCAATTAGTTATGTGGCCACACAATTCAACCGGTCACATTAGTTAAGTGGGCACACCATTCAACTGGTCCTCTTAATTAAGTGTACGCACCATTCAACTGGTCATCCTTTTGAAGTGGGCACACCATTAAACTAGTCATATTAGTTAAGTGGGCACACCATTCAACTGGTCTCATTAGTTAAGTGGGCACACCATTCAACTGTTCACATTAGTTAAGTGGGCACACCATTCAACTGGTCACATTAGTTATGTGGGCACACCTTCATCTGGTCACCTTAATTAATTGGGCACACCATTCAACTGGTTTCATTAGTTAAGTGAGTGCACCATTCAACTGGTCACATTAGTGAAGTGGGCATACCATTCAACTGGTCCTCTTAATTAAGTGGGAAGACCATCAACTGTTCACATTAGTTGAATGGGCACACCATTCAATTGGTCTCATAAGTTAAGTTGGCACACCATTCTACTGGTCATATTAGTTGAGTCGGCACACCATTTATCTGGTCTCATAAGTTAAGTTGGCACACCATTCAATTGGTCACATTAGTTAAGTGGGCACACCATTCAACTGTTCACATTTGTTAAGTGAGCACACCATTCAACTGTTCACATTAGCTAAGTGAGCACACCATTCAACTGTTCACATTAGTTGATTGGGCACACCATTCAACTGGTTTCATTAGCTAAGGGAGCACACCATTCAACTGTTCACATTAGTTAAGTGAGCACACCATTCAACTGTTCACATGAGTTGAGTGGGCACACCATTCAACTGGTCACATTAGCTAAGTGAGCACACCATTCAACTGTTCACATTAGTTAAGTGGGCACACCGTCCAACTGGTCCCATTAGTTAAGTGAGTACACCATTCAACTGGTCACGATAGTTAAGTGAGTACACCATTCAACTGTTCACATTAGTTAAGTGGGCACACCATTCAACTGGTCACATTAGCTAAGTGGGCACACCATTCATCTGGTCACATTAATTAATTGGGCACACCATTCAACTGGTCACATTAGTGAAGTGGGCATACCATTCAACTGGTCCTCTTAATTAAGTGTACGCACCATTCAACTGGTCATCCTTTTGAGGTGGGCACACCATTTAACTAGTCATATTAGTTAAGTGGGCACACCATTCAACTGGTCTCATTAGTTAAGTGGGCAGACCATCAACTGTTCACATTAGTTGAATGGGCATACCATTCAACTGGTCTCATAAGTTAAGTTGGCACACCATTCTACTTGTCACATTAGTTAAGTCGGCACACATTTCATCTGGTCACATTAATTAAGTGGGCACACCATTCAACTGGTCTTATTATTTAAGTGTGCACACCATTCAACTGGTCACATTAGTTTAGTAGGCACACCATTCAACTGGTCACATTAGTTAAGTGGGCACATAATTCATTTGGTCACATTAGTTAAGTGGGTACACCATTCAACTGGTCTTATTATTTAAGTTGGCACACCATTCAACTGGTCACATTAGTTAAGTAGGCACACCATTCATCTGTTCACATTAGTTGAGTGGGCACACCATTCAACTGGTCTCATAAGTTAAGTTGGCACACCATTTAACTGGTCACATTAGTAAAGTGAGCACACCATTCAACTGTTCACATTAGTTAAGTGGGCACACCATTCAACTGGTCACATTAGTTAAGTGGGCACACCATTCAACTGGTCACATTAGCTAAGTGGGCACACCATTCTACTGGTCATATTAGTTAAGTCGGCACACCGTTCAACTGGTCTCATTAGTTAAGTGAGTACACCATTCAACTGGTCACATTAGTGAAGTGGGCATACCATTCAACTGGTCCTCTTAATTAAGTGTACGCAACATTCAACTGGTCACATTAGTTAAGTAGGCACACCATTCATCTGTTCACATTAGTTGAGTGGGCACACCATTCAACTGGTCTCATAAGTTAAGTTGGCACACCATTCAACTGGTCACATTAGTTAAGTCGGCACACATTTCGTCTGGTCACATTAGTTAAGTGGGTACACCATTCAACTGGTCTTATTATTTAAGTTGGCACACCATTCAACTGTTCACATTAGTTAAGTGGGCACACCATTCAACTGTTCACATTAGTTAAGTGGGCACACCATTCAACTGGTCACATTAGCTAAGTGGGCACACCATTCTACTGGTCATATTAGTTAAGTCGGCACACCGTTCAACTGGTCTCATTAGTTAAGTGAGTACACCATTCAACTGGTCACATTAGTGAAGTGGACATACCATTCAACTGGTCCTCTTAATTAAGTGTACGCACCATTCAACTGGTCATCCTTTTGAGGTGGGCACACCATTCAACTTGTCATATTAGTTAAGTGGGCACACCATTCAACTGGTATCATTAGTTAAGTGGGCAGACCATCAACTGTTCACATTAGTTGAATGGGCATACCATTCAACTGGTCTCATAAGTTAAGTGAGCACACCATTCAACTGTTCACATTAGTTAAGTGGGCACACCATTCAACTGTTCACATTAGTTTAAAGGGCACATCATTCATCTGGTCACATTAGTTAAGTGGGTACACCATTCAACTGGTCTAATTATTTAAGTTGGCACACCATTCAACTGGTCACATTAGTTAAGTAGGCACACCATTCATCTGTTCACATTAGTTGAGTGGGCACACCATTCAACTGGTCACATTAGTTAAGTCAGCACACCATTCAACTGTTCACATTAGTTAAGTGAGCACACCATTCAACTGTTCACATTAGTTAAGTGAGCACACCATTCAACTGGTCACATTAGTTAAGTGAGCACACCATTCATCTGGTCACATTAGTTAAGTGGGCACACCATTCATCTGGTCACATTAGTTAAGTGGGCACACCATTCATCTGGTCGCATTAATCATGTGGGCACACCATTCAACTGGTCTATTATTTAAGTGGGCACACCATTCAACTGGTCACATTAGTTAAGTGGGCACACCATTCATCTGGTCACATTAGTTAAGTGGGCACACCATTCATCTGGTCACATTAATCATGTGGGCACACCATTCAACTGGTCTATTATTTAAGTGGGCACACCATTCATCTGGTCACATTAGTTAAGTGGGCACACCATTCAACTGGTCACATTAGTTAAGTGAGCACACCATTCAACTGTTAACATTAGTTGAGTGGGCACACCATTCAACTGTTGACATTAGTTAAGTGGGCACACCATTCAACTGGTCACATTAGCTAAGTGGGCACACCATTCTACTGGTCATATTAGTTAAGTCGGCACACCGTTCAACTGGTCTCATTAGTTAAGTGAGTACACCATTCAACTGGTCACATTAGTGAAGTGGGCATACCATTCAACTGGTCCTCTTAATTAAGTGTACGCACCATTCAACTGGTCATCCTTTTGAGGTGGGCACACCATTCAACTAGTCATATTAGTTAAGTAGGCACACCATTCAACTGGTCTCATTAGTTAAGTGGGCAGACCATCAACTGTTCACATTAGTTGAATGGGCATACCATTCAACTGGTCTCATAAGTTAAGTTGGCACACCATTCTACTGGTCACATTAGTTAAGTCGGCACACATTTCGTCTGGTCACATTAGTTAAGTGGGTACACCATTCAACTGGTCTTATTATTTAAGTTGGCACACCATTCAACTGGTCACATTAGTTAAGTGAGCACACCATTCAACTGTTCACATTAGTTAAGTGAGCACACCATTCAACTGTTCACATTAGTTAAGTGAGCACACCATTCATCTGGTCACATTAGTTTAGTGGGCACACCATTCATCTGGTCACATTAGTTAAGTGGGCACACCATTCATCTGGTCGCATTAATCAAGTGGGCACACCATTCAACTGGTCTATTATTTAAGAGGGCACACCATTCAACTGGTCACATTAGTTAAGTAGGCACACCATTCAACTGGTCACATTAGTTAAGTGGGCACATCATTCATCTGGTCACATAAGTTAAGTGGGTGCACCATTCAACTGGTCTTATTATTTAATTGGGCACACCATTCAACTGGTCACATTAGTTAAGTAGGCACACCATTCATCTGTTCACATTAGTTGAGTGGACACACCATTCAACTGGTCTCATAAGTTAAGTTGGCACACCATTCAACTGGTCACATGAGTTAAGTGGGCACACCATTCATCTGGTCACATTAGTCAAGTGGACACACCATTCATCTGGTCACATTAGTAAAGTGGACACACCGTTCATCTGGTCACATAAGTTAAGTGGGCACACCATTCAACTGGTTTCATTAGTTAAGTGGGCACACCATTCAACTGTTCACATTAGTTAAGTGGGCACACCATTCAATTGGTCTCATACGTTAAGTGGGCACACCATTCAACTGGTCTTATTAGTTAAGCACACCATTCAACTGGTCACATAAGTTAAGTGGGCACACCATTCAACTGGTCACATAAGTTAAGTGGGCACACCATTCAACTGGTCACATTAGTTAAGTGGGCACACCATTCAACTGGTCACATTAGTGAAGTGGGCACACCATTCAACTGTAAGCATTTATTAAGTGGGCACACCATTCAACTGGATGCATTAATTAAGTGAGTACACCATTCAACTGGTCACATTAGTGAAGTGGGTACACAATTCAACTGGTTACATGAATTAAGTGGGCACACAATTCATCACATGATTGGCCCACTCGCTCCTAGGAGTCAGTCAGAGAGCTTGTATCAAATCGTAGACGACAGAAAAAAAAATGGCCGAGATCGGTGATCATCTGTACTGCATGGCAATAAATGGAGCGTGGGGATCGCTAAGGGATACTTATGTGCAATTTTTATAAGAAAGTGAGTTTATATTGAGTATCTGCACTTCAGGGATGCATTAGTTGAATAGATGGCGATTTTTTCCGGTCTGTGCTCATTAGGGAATCGTGACCTGGGGATGTAGCGTGTACTTTTCCGACTAACGATTTTTACACAAATCCTCGTAATTTAACTTTTCGATATGAATAAAATTCTTTGAAATAAAATTCGTCCATAATCCTATCATATCATATACCACAGTGACCAGTAAGGAATTGTCTTCAATGTAAGCTAAACAATATCAGGTCGGATGATTTTTGTGGTGTTCAGAGCATTTTAAAATAAATTACCCCATTTTCAGGAAATAGGATACAGGGCTAAGTAAACAACCTTTCAGTATTTTTAGTATATTTTTTTTTTGCGCGTCGTAAACCATTGTACCATCATCCTCGATACTCCATGGGTACTGATCATTTACGATCTCTACACCCCTAGCCTACAGGGGCGTAGGAAGCGGGGGCAGGGGGGGCAGGGGGGCAATAGGGGGGGCGACTGAAATGTTCTAAAAATGCATATTTGAAAGAAAAAATGGTCCTCCTGCACATTTTCGTACTTCATTCTAAAAAATTTTCCGCTGCGCGGCGCATTTCCTAAAACGTACAAGCACATAATGTTCAAACCTTTAATAGTAGAAATTCAATACACATGAACTACATTAAAAATGTCCATTTAGGTATTCTACGTACTACATTTGTATTTCAAAAAATGTCTCTTAAAATATTACTTTGTTTATAGGTCTTAGCAAGACAATTAATTCATTATTATTTTTAGTTACAAAACAATGTGCCGATGGTGTGAAGCCGGTATGTTCAGATCGAGCAGGGTTGCACAATGATATGACGACACAATTATCGCAATTATCATTTCTAAATGCAGGTTACTTTAAATCGAAAAATTACCATGGTAAGAACGCTTTAAAATCATTAAAATGCATCGTAAGACTCATCTCAGCCATTCTTAATCGTAATTTTTTCCCGGGGGAGACCTCCGAACTCCCCAAACACCAAAATCTCGCGCTTTCGGGCGCTCGCTAAATCATCAAAATATATTGTAAAACTCATCTCAGTCTTTCTAAATCGTAACATTTTTCCCGGGGTCGACCCGAGACCCCAAAATCTCGCGCCTTCGGCGCTTACACGCTAATTTGGCCATTGCATATTCGTTAATTTCCTTTTAAAGACCCTCCTGTCTATAAATGTGTACAAGGATTATATTTAATGATATATGAAAAAAGTATATAAAGTATATATGGTTGTGTGTTGAATTAATCTCCTCCTGTAGGTGGGGGGAAGGGGGTTACAAAATATTGAGGACTTTTGCCCCCCCCCATTACGTTTCATCTTCCTACGCCACTGGCCTATCTCTGTAAAATTGGAGGCAGCTCAGCGGAAAACATCTGAACCAATTACAGGCCTGCAAAGACACAGGCCTGCAAAGATTTCTATCAAAACATCAAAACTACACAGCTAACCACAGTGTACAGTTATACGGCTCTTTTGAGATACATCAAACGACTAAATTACCTTTTCTGTTCTGTTGCCTCCAGTTTTACTATGGGATATTCCAAGGGTGTAGAGATCGTAAGTGATCGGAACCCCTGGAGTATCGAGGATGGTGTATCATTGACACAAATGCTATCATGGATATTGATTGGGTGAAATTGCAAAGTTTATAAAAAAAATGTGGCTAAACATTTCAAATTAGGCCCAACTTTGGAAATGAAACCATGATCCGCGGGGAGAGTTTCCAAATTATGGTACACAACACGCTTTTTGTAGTAACAACGTAGTAAAAAAGTCACGTGCTTATACCTCATTCATGCTATTGGCCGAAGTTATTGAATTGTATTATGAGTAACAAGTGATCACGTGATTGTGTGTTTACTTCCAAATATAGTGATTTCTCATACCTGTTATTTAATATATATATATAATTTGGTCTTTTGACGCAAATTTTATTTTCTTTGTGTTATATTGATCGATTCTGAACCCAAAAATAGGTAAATATAAATTTAGAATTCTACGAATTTAGCCGGGAGTAGCCGATCTTCGCTGATCCTAGATTAGACGGTTCGACCTATTGAATTGGTCAATTCGCTTTATATCATTTATAGATAAAAAGTGGAAATGACAATTTTATAACCCATTTAAGACCATTGTTTATAGCAAAACAGTACATATGTGCAAGGCAAAATGATATGCGTGCAACATTAATAACATTTTGGAGTCTAAATATTTTCAAATAAATCAATTTTCCGAAGAAATGGTAAGCTAACTATTACTATATTTGGAAGTAAACACACAATCACGTGATTACTAATTACCAATAATACATTCTTTGTTTCGGCCAATGGTATGAATGAGGTTTGAGCACGTGACTTCTTTTACTACGTTTTTACTACAAAATGTATTCATGAAATTCAATGTGGTTTACGACTTTGGAATTAAAACCACGTCCCGGGATGATTGTTATCCCAAAGGTTGAACAAATATTATATTTTGTACATTGCCATTAAGACCGTAATAAAAAAATCGTTATGCTTTTATTAATTATATAAGTGTAGCGGAGCATGTAAATATGTTTGTATGTATATGGACAGTGCAACCTAACAAGTTAAGCTGGTGTCCTACAATGTAATGTGTATGGTGTATACAGAACCTGTACTGGAAGATATAACTACTAGTAAAGGTGATTCTGCTAAAGAAAGATTTGAAAAGAATTGGAAGAAATGGGAAAAACTGTTAGCGTTGTAAAAGGTAATACCAGTTATTGCTCCAGCATTTACTTTTTTTTTTTTTTTTTTTTTTTTGATTTCAACTTTTCTTGTTTATTTATCTCCTGACCTTGAATGTTATTGCCACAATTAATAAATTTTTGCTTTTCTTTGCAATGAATTAGTATTGATGTCTCATAGTTACAACCCACCTTTCTATCTATGTCTGTCTGTCTACATATCTGTTTGTCTGTTTAGACTGTCTGTCTGTCTAGTCTGTCTGTCTGTCTGTCTTACAAACTGTCTGTCTGTTGTCTGTTCTGTCTGCTCTGTCTGTTCTGTTCTGTCTTGTGTGTGTGTCTGTCTGTCCCCCCCCCCCCCTCTTCTCTTCTCTCTCTCTCTCTCTCTCTCTCTCCTTTGTTTTTGGTATGTTTGTTCTGTTTGTTTTGTACACAAACCAATTAAAAATATTTAAAAAAATAGAACTCATTTCAGATCAATTGAATGCTTACATGTAACAATGTCAGTGATTTACCTCATACAATTATCTTTTTTATGGATGATGTCGATGTTTGTGATATCATAAATAATGTTATGTTTGAGGATAAATTGATTATGATATCAAAATATAAGATTTTATTGATCATGATAAAAAAACAGGTAGTAAAGCTATTTTGACAATGATGATGATCATGGTAATGAATGATCGAATTCAGTGATGATGTTAGTGTGCAAAGCTGTAACTATAGTGATGCCTATTTTTACAAAATGAGTTTGATGAATTTGCGAGCGCCCGAAAGCGCGAGATTTTGGTGTTTTGGGTTCCGGGGGGTCTCCCCGGAAAAATTACGATTTAGAATGGCTTAGATGAGTTTCACGATGCATTTTGATGAATTTGCGAGCGCCTTTAAGGCGCGAGAATTGGTGTATGGGGGGTCCGGTGGGGTCTCCCCGGAAAAAAAATAATACGATTTAGAATGGCTGAAATGAGTTTTAGATGTATTTTAATGATAAGCGTTCTTAACATGGTATTTTTTTCGATTTAAAGCTACCTGCATTTAGAAATGATAATTGTGTTCGTCATAACATTAGCAACCCTACTTGATCTTGAAATATAACCGGCTTTACACCGATCGGCACATTGTTGTGTAACATAAAAAAAAGGAATAATTTGTCTCGCTAAGACATATTACAGATTGATCTTTTAAGAGACATTTTTTAAATATACATACAGTGTAGAATCCTTGATGGACATTTTTAGTCTGTTCGTGTGTCAATGAAATGATTATATTACTCACATTTAAAGATATTCTGATCGTCTGATCTTCTGAATGACGTTTAGTGACAATGGTGCACCGGCGACTCTCGTACAATAACTGTTCAAAATTCTAGAATGTGACTCACAGAGGAAAAATCTCTGCAATGTGATGAGGATACTATTTTATATTTGCAATCGAATACAGCATTTTACATAAATAATACCTACCTTGTTATGTGGTCCCGACAACTAAGCGTGGTAGACGGACTAATCCCCAACTCTATGATTTGCCCATTCCTCCCTTCCTGCTGGAATTACATTGAGTCCATTGAGCCGCCGTGCCATACCCTATTCGACCTCCCTTCTGTTTTTTCAAATAGCCTACTAACTGTTTTCTCTCCCTCACTCCCTGATGAATCCTCAATTTAATGAGTTCTTCGACCTTTCCTCACTCCACTGACCCTCTATCTCAAAACCATAACATTCATTATGATTAGTACACAAACACAACTCCACCATTGCACCCCCTCACTCACAAAAAGATATTGCTATGACTGGTAATCACTGTACATCTGTTAATCTCTCACCCCCCCCATCAACCATTTGTATCGTGAAATGTGTGGAGGTACACCATTCTCATATTTGTTCATATACATATAGTGATTAAGTTTGAGCAATTCAGCCATATATGTTGCACACAGAGAAAACCATAGGTACACCATGGAGATACAAGTGGCACACCAACTATTCACCTGAGAACACAAAATTAGAAGAGTAGAGGTGATGAAGAAGAGTGTGGGCACCAGCGATTCAACTTTCACATTAGAGTTAAGTGTGAAGGAGAAAAAGAACATTTCAAACTAGGCCCATACACGCTCTGTTACATAACAAATGCTGAGGCGTGAGCAGAGGAGAGTGAGGAGTGAAAACGCGATGAGGTGAGTACAAGATGCAAAGTTCAATCTCGAGCACTCTCATCGAGACTTTGAACCTGAAACCCTTCATTCGCGGGCGAGAGACGTTATTTCCAAATAATTATGGTACCAAACCCACTCTAATTCAGTAGTCAAGACCAGGACTAGACAACCTAAAGCAAAAAAGTAACTCACGTGTTTATATATCCTGCACATACATGCTCATTGAGGCCGAGTATCTTCGGAGTAATGCTATATCAATGAAGTCAAAGACCGATGGTATCACCGTTATCTTGTGAGAGACTCTCGAGTTATACCTATCAAACAAGAAATATATGATTGTGATTATGTCTCAGACAGATACATACTATAGTGAAATGGTTAGAGTGTGAATTATTGTAATACCTATGAGTATCTCCCGTCTATATATACACAAACATTGTGTCAGGTGATTTCTTTGCTGCTTACAATATAGACTCCTCTCTAGAACCCAAAATAAATATATTATTCAAGTTTAAATAGTGAGCCCTTCTAGAATACTAACATTAATCCTAGCCGGAGTAACCGAATACAATTATGCGCTGGTCTCCATGAGAGAATGATAAAATACATATAGACCGAGATTAACAGACACTTTATTATAGATATTCCTATAGAGATCAAATTAAAAAAACAAAATTAAAAAAAAAAAAGAAATTATCCTTATCACAATAATTATACAAGGATTATAAAGTTGATCACTTTAACCATCTAACACTCTAGTTTTTATTCTATATCTCCATTTTGCCCATCTCTTGTTTTCAATATCATGTGTTACAAATCTCTCGCGAGTACATATTGGATGCCAACAGCTCATACATAATTTAGATTATGTAGCGTCTTCCCAGTTGCACAAGGGAATATTCTCTGAATAACATTTGGTAGATACTAATATACTTATTATCCCACAAATACAAATCGATATATTCTTTACACTCTGTGTAGGACACCAAGCTATAAGAAAAATAGCGCGTTTATATATAAGATAGTGTGGCAAACACTACCACTAATATTTTGCGATGAGTCAACAACGCACAATCACGTTTGTAAGTTTACTCAGTATCTTAATACCCATCAAATACATTCTCATATCTGTGCGTGTCTGCTCGTGCCAATGGTTAATGATGAATGAGAGGTTTAATAGAACAACCGGTGCATACTTATGTTTTTACTATCGTTTTACGTGGTCTTTACTACAACATAGTAGTGCGTGACAAATTGCGAATTGATGCGAGTTTATGATGAAATTACTGGAATTTGTTATAAACCACACACCGTTTCCCAGAGTAATGCATTGTTCATCCCGGGTATCAAAGGCGTGGTTTTGATCTATAAAATTTTTACTCATTATAATGTATCATCTCTTCTAATATAAGCCCACATATATGAAAAATATCGGTATATGACCATTACATTATATAAGTTGTTGATGATGGAGTCAATGAATACCGTATGTTTTGTATTGATAAATGATAGGACGAGTTCGACCCATGCTCCCACACTCCATACGTGTAAAGCTGATAGTCATGTCCTGAGCCAGAATATAACAATAGATGAGAATGTATTGGTTGATTTATACTCAAGAACCTGTACTGGATATGATATGAGTTAATCAACTAGTTGAATATAGTGGGTGTATGTCTGTTCTACATAAGTGAAGAATTTGAATAAAGTTTGGAAAGTAAAAATGGAAGGTGTGAGCTGTAGCCAACAACTTTGTATGTGAGACCTTGTCGAGGCGATACTTAGTTTATTTTCTCAGATGCGATATTTTTGTAATTTAGAGATATTTTGAGTATTTACTTTCCTTATGATATTAATTGTTAATTTTTAACTGTGCAAATTGAATGTTATTTGCTATACCCAATATACACATATAATTTATTTTGCTCGCTCTACTTTGCCATGACGACTTGATAATGTACTATTTTGATGTTTTCAATTAGTATAACAAACCACTTTATTACTGAGTGCTTCGTGTTACTGAATGCGTGTGCGTTACATATACTCGAGATGTCTGTGCTCATTGTTTCGTACCTTGGTCCTGGATCATGGTCTAATACCTAATGTCATAAGTGATCGTGTACATGATTAACTACAAGTGTCCGTACTTGTGGTGCTACGTACTTGTTTCTGCCTCCTATCTACAAATAGGCTGTGTTCCTGAGTCATCCGTCTGGTGTCTTAAATCTCAATGGTCTCTGTCATGCGAGGCCCCTGGATAAGTGTCTTCTGTCTCGTGTCGTCTTGTTCTGACCTCCGTCGCCATGAGATCTGCTCGCGCCCTTCCCTTCGTAATCTCCTATCTAACATCTCCTTTGTTTATTATTTTACCTAATTTTCGGTTCAGAATTTGGTCTGATAGTTTTGCTAATTTCTGTTGTATATGATACACCAAAGAGCACATAATAAAAATTATATTTAAATAATGAGCATCCAATAAAGGAAAACTACAATTTCAGATCTCAATTTGTAAATGTCAGTTATCATAAACATTGAATACATAATAGGAGTGTACATTCGAGATACGAAATATATACTTTCTCTACCATGGATTGATAATTTGCGATGTTATATGATCGACTCACCATCATAAAAATCATCGTGTTATGTTTGAAGTCATCTATGTTTTGACATTCATCATGATTCCATACAAAATATAATACTATATTTGCATAACACTATGACTGATGTACAACATACAGGTAAGTAACCATGTAATTATTACAATTCGATAGATGGATCATGGGTAATGATGTGATGCTCGAATTGTATATTGTTGATGAGCGTAATAGCTTGTGATGCCTCTTTAAGCTGTATAACTTATTATAGATCGGATTGCCTGTTACATGTATTTACTAAATGATGTTTAGCGTGACTCCGAAAATTTGAAGTGCGAGCGCCCCGGAAAGCGCGTGGATGAGAGTGTTGGGTGTTTTGGGGTCCGGGGCGTTTCCCCCTCGAGAACACATTTGGACAATTTCTAGATACTGCGCTCAGCATGAGTGCGTGTTGTCATCTGCAATTTGGGTATTTGTAATCTTTGAGCTTGTGACGCCGACCACTAAGGGCGCTTGGCCTAATTTGAAAAGAATGGATTTTAGGGCTCCACATTAATGGTGTGTGGTTAGCGTCCTCCAGGAGACTCTCCTGCAAGGAAATATATCAAACCACCTTAAATTACTCTCCGAATTATTAGTGCCCAATTAGGTCTGAAGAATGTGGAATGTTTCACGCATAGCTTTATTTTAATTGCGATCTAAATGATACAACGCCGTTATCCTCAGATACTCCATGGTAAGTTCCCGAGGTGCGGTATTTCTATACCTGCGCCTACATAGCTCACTCGCCACTTTAGTGAAATTGATAGATATGTGTCTGTTCATATCCCAAACAATTATGCCATTAAACACCTCTGAGTTATTTGGACTTACTCAGACCCAGAAAAGGTAATTTTAGTTTTCGGGCTTTTGTATACAGCCATCTGAATGCTCCATATGTATAGAGAGCCCCTGGCAACATAATAATAAAATGTGGTAACCCAACTTTAGTTGTGGTCATCCTGCGATGTAGTTTTGATATGTCATATATAGATTTATAGAGATCTATTTAATCTCATCATTTTTCTTGTGTTCCAACTTGTGTCTAGTACATAACTAGCTCGTCAGATCCTATCGCATAGATCAGTTTTATAGATCGCGTGTTCGTGTGCCTAAGTATGAATTGTGTTTAGTCCTATTTAAGCTCTTGTGACATTCATGTGTCTTGCGACACCTCTCGCGAGAAAATTTTATGCCAGAGCCGCAGACTCTCTGCAGGAGCTTGAGATGAAAGAGGTTCGTTAAGTGAAATGAGAGAATAACGGAAAAAACGTTGAGTGCAAGTGGGATGGCCTTGTGTGTTTCTCTATTACAAGAAGATACACAGCTACTTCTATAAAATATTCATGTTCAGATAAGCGCGCCGTGATAAATGCGAACGGGGCTGGGGGCGCCCGAGCTCGACCTAACGAGCGAGAGTGTGGTATTTGTCCCTTCCCAACCCACACCCCCATCCTGGTAGAATTGGATAGGCGCCCATGGCACACCCCTCCATCATGCCTCTCTCCCCCTGCCCTCCCCTCATCCTCCCATCTTTATTACAGACTATCCTAGAATAATTCATATATACAATGAAATTTCTAGTGAGGACAAGGTCTGACGAATGTGGATTGTCTTTGAGCAACAGGCTTCATAACCAATACCCTCGATCTTAATTTGAGGTAATGTAGTACACCAATGATGGTAAACGCGGTGTGTGGCCGGCCGGAAGTGGAGTGTGTGTAGAGAGCATATTATGATTATAGGGGTGAGCGGTAGGCGATTGTCGGCTAGGCCTGTGTTGTTTTTTCAGTTATATTGTTGATAAATAGTTCATTGTTAAAAGGAGTTGCACTTGTATTCTTACCGTCTCTTGAAACAGACTAAAGTTGTTATAACTATCCACAGACTAAAGACAAGTTATAATAAACTATCCACAGACTAAGACTAAGTTATAACTATCCACAGACTAAGACTAAGTTATAACTATCCACAGACTAAGACTAAGTTATAACTATCCACAGACTAAGACTAAGTTATAACTATCCACAGACTAAGACTAAGTTATAACTATCCACAGACTAAGACTAAGTTATAACTATCCACAGACTAAGACTGAAAGTTATATAACTACCAACAGACTAAGACTTAATTCTCGTGATAATATCCACAGACTAAGCACGTGAGAGTTATATAACTAATCCACAGACTAAGACTAAGTTATAACTATCCCACAGGGACTAAGGGACTATTCATAACATAATCCCACACAGCTAAAGAGCCGTGAAAATAAATGTGTATATCTATCACCAGCAGAATTAAGTACTGAAACAGTGATCTGAGATGTAAAAGCTTATCCTATATCAGACTCAAATGATAACTATTTGTGTTTGACTATATCAGTTATAGCGTCGACTAAGTTAGTAAATTATCCAGCCGTGCCCGCTAAAGGCAGACGACTATTGGTATAAACTATCCCACAGACTAAGAACTAAGTTATTAACTATGCCCACAGACTTTAGATCTAATGTGAGGGTGATAATATCTCAGTGCCGCACAGAGGTTCCCGCGACTGGAGTGTATAAACAAATTCCAACAGTTACTAAGACTATTGAGATAACTAATTTCCCATCAGTCTAAGAAGACTAAGTGTAGTAACTAAGTCCACAGACTATGATGCTAGAATCTTACGTAATAACTATATCTTATCCAACTGGAATCTTATAGACATAAAGGTCCGTTATCATTACTATACTACGTGTAAGAAACATAAGTTTTTCCGAATTTATTAAACTAAGTAATCAACAGGACCCTCAAAGACTACAGTTATATACTATCACACGACTAAGACTAAGTTATAACTATCAACAGATCTTAAGGTACTAACCGTTTTTAGAATAATGAATAATATATAGCCCACTAAAGTGACTACAGTTGTGTCGTCATAAATCTATCTCCCAATATCAGTGACCTAAGACTAACCCTCTTGACTAACTATCCTCCAACAGGTCTTAAGGAAAACTACAGATATACCGGCTTTATACAACCCATCTCCGAGCAGACCAATATCAAGATGCTATTTATGTGATACATAACAACACAGGTACATTAAAGACAATAATCTCTTCTTCTCTATTAAACACTTCCCTACATATTCCTCTCAAGTGTACGTTTAATAGGTTTGTATATAACTATCCACAGCACTAGACTAAGTTTTAGTAAACTATCCAGACTAAGATAAGTTATAAACTTCAACAAGCTAAGAAACTACAGACCTTAGACTAGTTTATAACTATCCCACAGGACTAAGAACTAAGCTTAATAATTTATCCACTAGGACTATAACCTAAATAATAAACTAACTCCCACAGAACTAGACTAAGTTAACTATCCAACTAAGACAGTATATCCCACAGGACAGACTAAGTATAAACATCCACAGCTAAGCTCCCTTAATAAACACCACAGTTATCTGAAGGAATTGAAGTTCCTAACGTATCCAATGACAGATAAGTCTTATAAAATCACAAACGACTGTAAAATTCACCAGACAAGACTAGTTTATATCAAGACTAGACTAAGACTATCATCCACGACTGTAAGTATCGCTAATCAAGAACTAAGATAATTGCATACAACATCCACAAGTACTCAAGTTACCGTATAATATACATCCACAGTCCACAGACTTGACTAGTTAACTTCCCAACTAAGACTTAAGTTATCATAACTATCCAACAGGACCTAATAACTAAGTGTATAACTATCCACAACAAGCAAGTAAACATCCACGCTAAGATCTAAGTAATAACCTATCCACAGGGCCGATGGCGGGAGTAGTTTGACATTCATTTCAACTGGAGCCCCTTTTTATACAACACGCTTCGGTGAAAAATCGATGCAATCAATCATTTCTTGAAAAATTCAATCCCATTCCCTAACTTTGGAAAATTAAACCACCGATACGCCGGGGGTTCCTCATAATTGGTACAAACAACACGCTTTTTGTAGTAACAACGATAGTAAAAAAGTCACGTGTCCTTATACCTCATTCATGCTATTGGCCGAAATATTGAATGGTATTATGAGTAACAAGTTGATCACGTAAATGTGTGTACATAAAAATATAGGAATTTCTCATACCTGTTAATTATATGTATATAATTTGGCCTTTTGACGGAAATTTATTTTCTTTGTGTTATATTGATCATTATGAACCAAAAAATACATAATTTAGAATTCTATTAATTAGCCGGGAGTAGCCGATCTTCGCTGATCCTAGATTAGACGGTCGACCGATTGAGTTGGTCAATTCGCTTATATCATTTTATAGATAAAAAGCGGCAAATGACATTTTTATCTTCATTTAAGACCATCATTTATAGTAAAACAGTACATATGTGCAAGTCAAAATGATATGTGCAATATTAACAACATTATGGAGTCTAAATATTTTTTCAAATAAATCAATTTCCGAAGAAATGGTAAGCAAACTATCACTATATTTGGAATTAAACACACAATCACGTGATTACTAGTTCTGTTACCCATAATACATTCTATGTTTCGGCCAATGGCCATGAATGAAGTTTTGAGCACGTGACTTGTGTTACTACCGTTTTTACTACAAAAAATAGATGCAATTATATATTCCCATGAAATTCCAATGTAGTTAACGACTTTGGAGGTAAATCAAACAATGCCGGAGGTTATTATCCCTAAAAGCCTGCTTGTGCCAATAGGGGCGTAGGAAGCCGGGCGGCGGTGCGATGGGCTAGTGTCTTCAAATTTTAAATTAAAACAAATAGCTGGACCCAAACCATCTAAATTATCGGACAATTTCATGTGGCATATTTTATTTCCTGCCTAGCGATACCGCTTGTATGTTTCAGATCGAGCAGGGGTTAACATTCGAAACAGTCTTATACAGATTCATACATATTGACCAACTTCTGGAATTTTCTCAAAACTTTTAATTTGTACAGCGGATTCAAGGAAAAACGAGGAACTAAATTTTTAACTTCATCTCAATCAAGGGGTGGAGGGGAATGTCCTATAAACGCCACTTGTCTGTAAAGGCCACCTGTCTATAAAGGCCCACTTTGTCTATTAAATAGGACACCTGTCTATTTAAAAGGACACCTGATCTATAAAGGACACCTGTCTATAAAGGACACCTGTCTATAAAAGTACACTTTGTCTATAAAAGAACATCTGTCAATAAAGAAACATTTTTAAAGGACACCTGTCTATAAAGGACACCTGTCTATGAAGGACACCTGTCTATAAAGGACACCTGTCTATAAAGGACACCTGTCTATGAAGGACACTATAAAGGACACATGTCTATAAAAGACACTACAAAGGACACATGTCTATAAAGAACATCTGTCAATAAAGGACATTTTAAAGGACACCTGTCTATAAAGGACACCTGTCTATAAAAGAACACCGATCTATGAAGAATACGATAAAGGACACCTGTCTATAAAGGGCATATCCCTATTGTACAATTTAATAGATAATTGTTCTGTATGGTGGAGAACTGTCTATAAAGGACACCTGTCTATAAAGGGCATATCCCTATTGTACAATTTAATAGATAATTGTTCTGTATGGTGGAGAACTGTCTATAAAGGACACCTGTCTATAAAGGACACCTGAGGACATTTGTCCAATATGGCAGACTCATTAACTCAATTTTGAAATGAATCGCAATTTGAACCATTGACAATGCCGACTAACAATGGAAGGGGAACAACCCAGAATAGCACGTATACTGTACATGAATATTGAGCTTCGAATCCGGGTAGACAGATTTGATATTCGATTGGCACTTGTTATTCATGTTGGTTCGTTTAACACAGTTCTAATTTTTAAAATGATGTGTCATTAATCTGGTTTAATGTTAGTGTGGTGTATGAGGATGCAAAGCTTCTTCAAATCAATAGCGCTCATCGGCTTCACAGTCTGATATCTTGTAGAACACAAATCACTAACCACAGGCATTTGGCTCTAAAGACATCTTTCTCTATTTATAACTCGTTCGACCATATAACATTACCCAATTTCAGAAAAAGTATGTTTATTAACATACCATATAAGATGTGACAATGGGAATACTCTCAATTCGACAGCCAGATAATTTCTCTTTAATTTGATATGTGATACAATATATATCATGTCGTATACATGTCACTAGGTATCCAGAAACATCGGAAAACTGACAGATTTCATCTGATCGGACACTGGTGTCCTCCGATAAACTTGCCAGGGCTCTAATGGGTAGTTCAAAAACCACTGCATGTCAACACTTCAACTTCATAAGAATGAAAGTTTGGTAGAAAACAAACGTACCGGTATGTTAGTGTATATCTATATACCATCCATTTGCTCTATACAGCCCTTTGAAATTTCCGATTAAAAAACTTGTGTCTCTAACCGCCATGTTAGTGTGTGTGTGGCACATTTGTTTTCTCGGCGTTGATTGGTCAATTAATTTTCGAGAGCCAATCAGCGTCGAGAAAACAATTGCACTACACACATACTAACATGGCGGCTAGTGACACAAACTTTTCAATCGGAAATTTAAAAGGGCTACGTTGGGTAAATAGACATGAACTAACTAACCGGTATGTTTGTTTTCTACCAAACTTTCATTCTTATGAAGCTGAAGTGTTGATATGCAGTGGTTTTTGAGCTACCATTACATTAGAGCCCCGTTTATCGCGATCGGTTATTTTACATGGAGCCAACTCGATGAAAATGGATGTTGTCATACATTTTTTTGTGTTTGGTGGATAGACTGATGAGTATATATGACAGTCATGTGATTTTTTTCCCAGAAAATGCGAGATTTGAAAAAATTATTGAAAAATCGGAATATTCACTACAAAACAGAGAAATATCCCGATTTGTTAATCATTTTTTAAATCTCGTCTTTTCTGAAAAAAATCACATGACTGTCATTATACTCATCAGTCAATCCACCAAATACAAAAAAATGTATGACAACATACATTTTCATTGAGTTGGCAGAGTTATTGACCTTGCCACAGTATTATATATATAAATGTCTATAGAGCCAAATGTCTGTGCGCTAACTATTTATTATGACTTTGCCACGAACAGATTGAGAACAAAACTAGCATACCATGCATATCTCATTCTCGATACTCCAGGGGTTACTATCACTGACATAAAATTCACCACCCAACTATATATATCTGAGTACAACTGGAGGCAGTTCAAGAGAGAAATAAAACAATGACAGGCCTGCATAGACTTTCTTTGAAGATAACAGACAGCGAAAGCGACGCCCAACTTTAAAGCAACACAGTAAACCACAGGGTACCGTTATACAATTCCTTCAATGTACATCAAAGTTTTAATTATATTAATTTACATTAAAGGATCATATTACCTGTGTCTTCCGCTGCCTTCAGTTTAATTAAGTGATAGTAACCCCTGGAGAATCTAGGATGTGCATATCTCAGAACGATTACAAGTACTGCAAGCGGGTTTGCGAGTCAAATAACACAACTCCAATTGATTATAACAATATTTTAATTAAAAAAATCATAAATACATCATCATATTCGGCATCATCATCGACATCATCATGATTTGCATCATCATCATCATATCATCATCATCATCATCATCACTATCGACATCATCATCATCATCATCATTATCATCATCATCATCATCATCATCATCATTATCGGCATCATCATCGGTATCATCATCATTATCATCATCGTCATCATCATCATCACCATCATCATCATCATCATCATCGACATCATCATGATTAGCATCATCATCATCATCATCGATATCATCACCACTGTCATTATCATTGATGCCATCCTCATCATTTTCATCATCATTGACATCATTAATATCATCATCATCATCGGCAGCATCGACCTCATTATCGTCATCATCAACGAAATGATCATTTTCATCATCATCATCATCATCCTCATTATCTTCGACATCATCATCATCGATATCATCTTTATCATCATCATCATCATCATCATCATTGACATCATGATGATCATCATCATCGGATCATCATCATCATCATCATTATCATAATCATTGATATCATCCTCATCATTATTATCATCATCGATACATCATTGTTATCATTATTATCATCATCGATACATCATTGTTATCATTATTATCATCGACATCATCATCACCATCATCATCACCATCATCATCACCATCATCATCATCTCATCACCATCATCATCATTATCATAATCATTGATATCATCCTCATCATTATTATCATCATCGATACATCATTGTTATCATTATTATCATCGATATGATCATTTCCATCATCATCATCATCATCATCAATGATATCATCAGCATCATCATTATCACCGACATCCTCATCATCATCATTGACATCATGATCATCATCATCAAAATCATCATTATCATCGACATCATCATCGACATCATTATTATCATCATCATCATCATCGATATCATCATTAGCATCAACAGCGACTTCATCATCATCATTGTTGATACCGACATATCATCATCATCATCATAATCCTTATAAAGTACATCATAATGACCATAATCATCATCATCAGCAGCAGCATTATAATCATCAACATACATCATAATCATTATAATCATCACAATCATCATGATCTCCTTTCATCCTCCTCTTCCTCCTCTTCCTCCTCTTCCTCCTCCTCCTCTTCATCATCACCAACATCTAGCGAGGAATAGGAAACCAAGTGTTAATTTGCCGCTGGATGCAGAGAGGGAAGAGGACCATGTGTTCCTCCTCAAATTTGTCACAGAATTTCCTTTGCCAGTAGTGGTCATCTCGGGGCAGTTCTTTGGTCAGAACCACAGACAGCTCAAGGCCATAGTTGAATAGCCTCATTGCTTTTGAACGCTCCTTAAAGTTGGCTTTGTCCCTTTTTCTGGACCCGGAGGGTTTCCACAGAGACCTTCTCTTCACCTGACACGGAATGGTACCACAATGGCGGCAGAGGGTAGGACCTGTACAAAAATGACATTTGTCAGATATTATTTGAGTGAAATGGTCTCGCAAAGGAGAGTTGTTTAAAAAAAATCGATCATATCTTCTATTATCATGGCAAGTATGATAATAATGTGCGTTATGAATATTACTTACGGGTTCTCCATTTCTGTAACTTGGTAGCCATGACGTTCCATTTTTTCTTAATCAATGAAGCGTGACCCATGAGTAAGGTGACCAGGAGGCAGAGGATGTTACAAAGTACCTCGTTCACCATTCGCTGAAATAATAGATTGATGCTACATAACGAGAATTATTTATAGAATCATTAATCAACATCGCAAACATGGCTTTATAAGGTCACCTGATTATAGGTCATGGTGACCTATTGCGATATTCTTTTGACCGTCGTCGTGCGTCGTCCGTCGTTCGACGTCCGTTAACATTTCCTTGTGAACGCGATAAGTAAATATTCACCGAGCTTAATGAAACTTTATCTGTAGACTAATATTGGAAAGATCTCGAACGACTTTGAAAATGGGCTTGATTCGATTGTAAATTACGGAGTTATTGCCCTTTGCAATGACAATTAATATTGGACCTTGTGAACGTGATAACTTGAGTAGATTTGCACTCAGCTTAATGAAACTTTGTATGTAGACCAACATTGGAAAGATCTCGGACGAATTCGAAAATCAGCATGATTAAAGGGTAATTTAGGGAGTTATTGCTCTTTGCACTAATAATTACTATTGTACCTTGTGAACATGATAACTTTAGTAAATATGAACCGAGCTTAATGAAACTTTGAATGTTGACTAACACTTTATATATATGTGTTGACTAACATTGGAAAGATCTACCGACAGTAGTTGATGGAGTTATTGTCCTTTACACTAAAAACATTATTGGACAATGTGAACACGATTACTTTAAAAAATGCAAACCGAGCTTAATGAAATTTTGTATGTAGACTAACTTAAGAAATATCTCGGACGAGTTTGAAAATCAGCTTGATACGACAGTATTTTACGGAGAAATTGCCCTTTGGACTGATAATTATTATTGGACCTTGTGAATGCAATAACTTCTATAAATGTGCACTCAGCTTTCTGAAACTTTGTTTTTAGACTAAAATTGGAAAGATCACTGACAAGTTCGAAAAGCGACCTTATTAGATCGTAACTTACGAAGTTATTGCCCTTTGCAGTTATGATTATTAAATCCTGTGAGCATTATAACTTCAGTAAATGTGCGTCGAGCTTAATGTAACATTACAAATAGACAAACATTGGAAATATCTCGAACGAGTTTTAAAATACGCTTGATTCGACTCTAACTTATTTACGGAGTTATTGCCGCTAGCAATAATATGTATTGAACATTGCGAATACGGTAATGTGAGTAAAATGCACCAAGCGCTAGCTAAATGAAACATAACTAATTTGTATCAAATATCTGGTGACCTTTAAGGCCCATTGGCCTCTTGTATACTGATTTGATAATAAAATTGCTTCCTGGGTAATTACGTACTCTCGTACACTTCTGTTAAAAATATAAGACATGATTACAAAAGAGAAAAAAACTAAATGACACTGCACTTACATAAAAACCTATGCTTTATGATATTATTGGCAGACATCTGATAACACTATTATTAGTATTCATTATAGAAATATCTAATACTTACCCATAAAAGATCTGCTTTCCTTGGACATCCTTTGATTTCTGTTCCAGCAAAGTAATGGAACAGTCTTTCTGAATATCCACTTTCGCGCTCCACACTGCATGTACAACAAATAGTGCATGGAGAAACATTTTTTTGTTAATACTGTGATATAATGTTGAAATCATTCATAATCTATAGTACCGCGGTTTTTTTTTAGTTTTAAGCAAAAATTTTAAAACACAAACGATACAAAACTTACCACATGAGGTCCGTATAGGTAGACGGACCTTGGTGGATGACACTCAACATTACCACGAGTATTATGGATAATCTTATATCCATCGTGGTAAACTATGATTTAACAAAAAATAGCAAAATTAGGGGAGAGACTAATCATCTCCGCCATCGCCATTGCTGACCGGCTTAGCAACTGGTACACTGTATATGACGTCATAATCGAGGTTAAAGGTTTCCATCTATTGTGACGTCATACAATTGTCGAAATAACAATTATTGTAAAAAGCATTATTCGCAGTATCGTTAGGGTTTATGAAGCCATATATTGAAACGAACGAAAAATGGTTTCCATAGATGCAATATGTTCTGACATTAAGTCAACTGATATTGAATTAAGATATCTGATTTTCCTTATAAATGAAATGTCTTAGGATGGTATATGTACATTTGTTTTAATTTGTTATCTGTAATATATTTTGTGGATTGAATCTAAATTAGTAAGCCATTCTGCGGACCATGCGTGAAGTTGTAAATCGCCATTAAAGTCTATTTAAATATCAAAACAAGATGAAGAAGAATGCATTAATGAGGCGTCATCAACAAAAAGGCGAGATATACTCTATATCAAAAATAAAAGGGGTCCCAGAACACTTCCCTGTGGTACTCCTGTATTTGTGTTACCTGTATATGAATGTACGGTCTTGTTTTTGGCACTCAGAACTTCCTCTGATATCACCATTGTCCCAAACAGAGTCAAAAATCTTTGAAAGGTCTTAAGAAATAGGACAAGTGTTATATTTTATACTAATAAACAACATACGGTATATTGTGATACATTTCGATAAGTTGGTGAGCTGTTGAATGACATGACATGACATGTATTTGAATCCACGGGAAATATTTTGTTTACTCGCTAAATGGAGTATCCATCTTGCAATTTTATTTCTAAATTCGAGAAACCACATTAAGAAAAGCTAGTCAATCGTCCCTTTCAATGCATGAACCATCAATTTTGGGTATATCAAGCCAATATTTTCTTACATACTCTCTGACATGAAATATTTGTTGCATAAAATGTTCGTCGTTTTCGGTGGTTTGAGTGAATAGTTGGGCAAATAAAGGCTGAAGTCCGTACAAAAAGGTGTAATATATCCATCATCATTTCTTATAAAATAGAAAAATCACATTCCCCATCAAAATCGCATTTTGGTAAAGGGGAATATAGTTTGTATAAATTTCGGCTCTAACCCCCGGGGGCAGGAAGGGCGTGGGGCCTAAAATTTGCCATTTACAGCGACACTAACATAAAATTATCCAAATGATTCCCTTACTCCCGCCCCAAACTCTTGCTGCGCCGTACCTTCTATGGTATCTAAGCAATTCGTTATCCTTTAGCGAATGAAGAATGAATGAAGGATAACTTTGAATGGCTTTGAAAAATCGGATTTAGAAAATTTTTGATTTGTGTGAATGTATATGTGTTGATGTTGAATTGAAAATCTCTGAAAAATAAGAGACAAAAATAAATGTTGGTTTGAAGATTTTGTCAGCTAGCAATGCCAAATGGTTAATAAGATTGTCTTTGACTTTTTTAGAAGACATTTTCCTTCTGTTGGCAATACGGTCTCCTATCCATTTCTTTTTATTAATTCACGCAAAAAACTTTACGCTGTATTTTTTCTCTTTTAATATCCTGTGCTTCTTCATCGCTACAAACTAGTTGTCCTTCCGTGTATGATGGGTCGATGGTAAATGTAGAAGTTTTTGCTGAAAACGGATGGTGACGCTTTTAAGTATTTTACAGACATGTCTTGGATCTAGCATATGAATTTAGGCGTTTGTCATTTATTTCAAAATGTTTGAACTAAAGTATAGTTTCTGTTATAATTTTTCTGTGTTTTCTACTTCATTTAAACATTGATGTAACTATTGTTTAACTTCATAGTGATATGAAAGAAATATTGTTTGCAAACTGTGTGAATCCGCGTAACGAATTCTCACAAAATTTCGCAAACAAAATGTATTTCAAAACCCGACGAAGTTCAAAAATAGTTGCATCAATGCTTATAATCAATTTTGCAGACTACTTGATAACGTAAGGTACGTATAAACGTACGATTCCATTAATTTCCAATGGGTTATTTTTTCTAAATCTATACGCAACGTCGACGTCTCTACAGAACTCAGAGCCTTCCTCACAGGGGCGAACGCTCAAAGAATGAAAACAAATAACAATTAATTAGTATAACTATTAAAAAGTACGTATATTTATAACGGCATTTTAGAGCGTTGGTCAAGCAGATACAAGGTCGGAGCTTATTGACATGTGTTCTTTAAGGCTCAGTTAAGGATAAAATTCTATGACATTTGTATCGGGTGAAAAACATGGAGAAATAATTAAAAATTGATGAAGATACGAGTTTTCGTTCAACTTGGATATCAAACTGTCAACACGGATGTAAAAGGCTGAGAATGTAAGACCACTTATCCACTTACCTAAATCAGCTCTCTATAGAATTCGTGAAAGAGTGTTTTTTGATACTCATTAATTAATTCATCGTCGGCTACCCACGTAAACGGAGCGTAAGGTTTGGTTTGGCTTTATTAGTTTAACGTCCTATTAACAGCCAGGGTCATGGAAGGACATGTCTGGTTTGTTGGTGGAGGAAAGCCGGAGTATCCGAAGAACACCACCGAACAGCGGTCAGTACCTAGCAACTGCCCCACATGGCGTTCGAACCCGCATCCCAAAGGTGGAGGGCTTGTGGTAATATGTCGAGACATTTTAACCACTCGGCCACCGCGGCCCCTTAAAGTTGTATCTCTTGTATGTTTGATTAATTAACGTCCTTTTTAACAGCTATGGTCATGTAAGGACGGCCTCCAATGTATGCGGTGTGTTACGTGTATGTTGTGCGAGGTGCGTATTTTGGGAGATTGCGGTATAATTATGTTGTGTCTTCTTATATAGTGGAACTGTTGCCCTTTTTATAGTGCTATATCACTGAAACATGTCGCCGAGCAATACACCCCACCCGGTCACATGACACTGACAACGGGCGAACCAGTCGTATGCTGAGCGCTAAGCAGGAGCAGAAACTACCACTTTTATAGACTTTGGTGTGTCTCGGCCAGTGGACAGAACCCAGAGCTTTCATCATAGGGGCGAACGCTCAACTCAAGGCCAAAAGTAAGGCTGTACCGAGGGGATAATTGGAAAGATAAAGTCAGTTCGGAAGAAGAGAAAAGATAAGATCCTGAATTTAGTCACCTTTTACGATCATGCAATTTCTTGTAATTTTCACCATCACAAACTGTCATAAAACATACAATGTGTGAATATGGGTGCTTATAGATCCATAAAAGCACCAATATACTATTGACATAGTGATAAATGTTAATATCACAAAGTTTTGAAGGAACCGCCACAGTCAACACCATGTTTCAAACTTTCGGGTAATATCGGAAAACCGAATTGCATCACGTGACCGATATCGGTGATACCCGCATAGATCGGAACCTTCCAAGTCATATCGGAACAGCTCGGAGACCCCGAGCTTTTCTAAACGTGTACACGTTAAAAGTCAATATTAAGACTGACTTGTTTAATAACTTTGCGAAAACTAATTTTACAAAAGTCGGTATAAATATGGAAAGTCTAAAACTTTAGAGAGGCGCAGAAAGATATGTAGAACACTTTAAATTTTTTTTTCTATGCTACAAACAGACCATACAACTTTAATATTTATGAATCTATTTCATTGGCCTATTTTAGCTATCGGGTTTTATGAAACTATTGAAATCATATCAAAATACTAAACAATGGGAAGGCTTCGACGCCCGATATCCACAAGTGGTAGACGCAAGTCAAATCACATGTTGGTAATTATGACGTGTGCCACATTATGACGTCATATGTATTGTGACGTCACTTTAATTATTTTGGTGCTTAGCAATAATCCAGCAAGATATTCTTACCGCCATAAGTTGCGAGTATCGTACCTAAAACGGCAATGTTATCTAGAATAACTACCTCGTCATTCCTCTTATCTCTTCTCTGTTATCTGATCGGAAGAGTTTGCTTTGGATTGTATCAATATTGGGTGTGGTAAGTACCGTTTATGAAGGAATGCATTGAGTTTGTCAACTAAGAAAAGTTCAGATATGAATACCTTATGTTTTTGCATTGCAATGTTTATACTGTATGTAAGTTAGGACTTGTTTCAATGAGTATTTGTTGATGTTTTCAGCGTGGAACCAGAACCTGACTACAAAGAAATTATATTCAGCTATCTTTTCTGGAGAGATATCAAGCCAGTATGTCCTACATTTGAAGCCTCAATATGGGTGAGCTATTGTTTATCAAAACTCAAAAAAATGTCTGCAGAGGAAGGAAGAAATTGAATAATATAAGTAAATATGAATATCTCTTTTTATCTTTTTCTTTTTTGCAGAAAATAGACAATCATATTGGCTAAATATCGCTTATTTATGTGTGATAAAAAGAGTCAGTTGTTCTAAACATAGATTTATCTGTTTATTACTCTAGATCATATATCTTAATCATGTTTAACTCTACTACACTAATAAATAAGGTGTGTGTTATTGATTAAAACACATTCCTATTCATATACATTCCACGTCTTCACATCAATCATTAAGGAGACATAACCAAACCAACTCATAATTACTCTTTCTTTCTCAAATCCAAACATTTCCTTTCCTTCCTTCCACTTTTGTTTTAAATCTGTAAATCACACATACATAAACATACCCTCCAAATAGTGTATGTATAATAATTTTCTGTCATAAATCCGTACACTAACATGGTTTATTTAATGCTTACTATTCAGAATGACATAAATATACGTGATGCGTTTTTTTTTTTTAAATTGGTGATGTGATTGAGATTAGCGCCAGTTGATACTGTATAGATCTACATGGAAGTGTACGCGAGGGGGAGGGGAGGGGTGGTACTCTCAAATTGCGGGAAACACGTTTTAGCGCGAAACACCCCCCTCCCGCGTCCCTCGCGTTGCAAAAGGTTAACTAGTGTCTTTAATACGGACTTATATCACATAGCGAAATGTTTTCTAGTGCTAATCGCAAAATAAAACATTCCAGAAAATACCCATGTTTACAGTAATAAGGATATTGAGGTTTATTCTTTTTTAGCTTGCATATAAAACAGAAGACTTCGTCTTCTGGGCAATCTGGCAGATCACTGTCGACCATATGGCCGCATATGTGAGAGATGATGATGATGATGATGATGATGATGATGATCTACGACGATGATGGTGATGATGATGATGATGATCTACGACGATGATGGTGATGATGATGATGTTGATCTACGACGATGATGATGATGATGATGACGATGATGGTGATGGTGGTGGTGATGATGGTGGCGGTTAGTAGTGAAGAGTAAGTGGCCTTAAAATGACATTTAACACAACAAGTAGAGGTCCATATAACTATGGAAACGTATCAGGTGACCTAATAAGTCATGTTTTCGATGTTGATTAATGTATCAAATATCTCATTAAGCTGGGTGAATATTTACTTAACTTATCGCGTTCACAAGGAAATGTTAACGGACGTCGAACGACGGACGACGCTCGACGCACGACGACAGACAAAAGACTATCGCAAGACTGTGTCGGTCACCATGACCAATGATCAGGTGACCTTATAAAGCCATGTTTGCGATGATGATTAATGATTCTCTAAAGAGATCGTTATATAGCATCAATATATAATTTCAGCGAATGGTGAACGAGGTTCTTTGTAACACCCTCTGCGTCCTAATCACCTTACCCATGGGTCACACTTCATTGATTAAGAAAAAATGGGTAGTCATGGCTACCAAATTACGGAAATGGAGAGCCCGTAAGTAATATTCATAACTCGCATTATTTCCATACTTGCCATGATAATAGAAGATTTGATTTTTTAAACAACTCTCCTTTTCGAGGCCATTTTATTCAAATAATATCTGAAAAATGTCATTTTTGTACAGTTCCTACCCTCTGCCGCCATTGTGGTACCATTCCGTGTCAAATGAAGAGAGGGTCTCTGTGGAAACTCTCTGGGTCCAGAAAAAACGACAAAGCCAACTTCAAGGAGCGTTCAAAACCAACGAGGCTATTCCACTATGGTCTAGAGTTGTCAGTGGTCCTGACCAAAGAACTGCCCCGAGATGACCACTAATGGCAAAGGAAACTCTGTGACAAATTTGAGGAGCACATGGTCCTCTTCACTCTCTGCATCCAGCGCCAAATCAACGATTGATTCCCTGTTCCTCGTTAGATGATGGTGACGATGAAGAGGAGGAGGAAGCAGATTATTATGATGAGAAGGAGGACGAGAAGGAGGAGGAGGATGAAAGGAGGTCATACAAAGTAGAGATGAGGATGTTTTTGATAAAATAATGATTGTGATGATTATAATGATTATGATGTCAATGATGATGATGCTGCTGCTGCTGATGATGATGATAATCATGGTCATTATGATGTACTTTATAAGGATTATGATGGTGATCATGATGTCAATGATGATGATAATGTCAATGATAATGATGATGATGATGATGATGATATCGATGATGATGATGATGATGGTGATGATGATGACTGTGTCGATGATGATGATGATATGATGATGATGATGATGATGATGATGATGATGATTGTGTCAATGATGAGTATGATATTGATGATGGTGATAATGATGATGTCGATGATGATGATGTCGATGATGATGATGATGTCGATGATGATGATGTCGATGACGACGATGATGATGATGATGATGGTGATGATGATGACTGTGTCGATGATGATGATGATATGATGATGATGATGATGATGATGATTGTGTCAATGATGAGTATGATATTGATGATGGTGATAATGATGATGTCGATGATGATGATGTCGATGATAATGATGTCGATGATGATGATGTCGATGATGATGATGATGATGATGCATTTATAATCGTTTCAATGAAAAAAATATTGTTTTAAACAATTGGAGTTGTGTTATTTGACTCGCAAATCCGCTTGCAGTACTTGTAATCGTTCTGAGATATACACATCCTATATTCTCCAGGGTTTACTATCACATAATTAAACTGGAGGCAGCGGAAGACACAGGTAATATGATCCTTTAATGAAAATCGATTAACATCAAAGCTTTGATGCACATTGTATAACGGTAAATTGTGGTTCATTGTGTTGAATTAAAGAATTGTAATCTCCAAAGGAAGTCTTTGTAGGCCTGTGATTGTTTTTCCCTGTCTTGAACTGCCTCCAGTTTTACTAAGTGATAGTCCGGGGTGAATGTAATGTCAGTGATAGTAACCCCTCGAGTATCGAGGATGAGACATGCATGGTATGCTAGTAGTTCAGTTCGGTACCATTAGGTATCCAGTCGGTACCATTGCTTGTACAGTCGACACCATTGGTTAACAGTCGGTACCATTGGGTATATAGTCAGAACCATCGGGTAAACAGTCGGTAACATTGATTGTACAGTCGGTACCATTGGGTATACAGTCGGTATCGTTGGGTATACAGTCGGTAGCATTGGATATTCAGTCGGTACTATAAGGTATACTGTCGGTACCATTGGGTATACAGTCGGTACCATTTGGTATTCAGTCGGTACAATTGGTTGTACAGTCGATACCATTGGGTATACAGTCGGTACCTTTGGTATACAGTCAGTACCGTTGGTATACAGTCGGTATCATAAGGTATACAGTCAGTACCATTGGTATACAGTCGGTATCATAAGGTATACAGTCAGCACCATTGCTAAACAGTCAGTACCATTGAGTTTACAGTCGGTAACAATTGGTATACAGTCGGTACCATTGCTATACAGTCGGTAACATTTGGTATACAGTCGGTACCATTGCTATACAGTCGGTACCATTGAGTATACAGTCGGTATCATTGGGTATACAGTCGATAATATTGGGTATACAGTCGGTACCATTGAGTATACAGTCGGTATCATTGGGTATACAGTCGGTACCATTGAGTATACAGTCGGTATCATTGGGTATACAGTCGGTACCATTGAGTATACAGTCGGTAATATTGGGTATACAGTCGGTACCATTGAGTATACAGTCGGTACCATTGAGTATACAGTCGGTATCATTGGGTATACAGTCGGTACCATTGAGTATACAGTCGGTATCATTGGGTATACAGTCGGTACCATTGGGGCTATACATCGGTACCATTGGGACAGTCCGTACATAGACAGTCGATATATTGGGTATCAGTCGGTACCATTGATAATACCGTCGCTATCATTGGGTATACAGTCGGCGGTAACCATTGAGTATACAGTGGTATCATTGTAAAGCCGTACCTAGTTCAGTCGGTGAGTAACCAGTCGGTACCTTGGGTATACAGTCGGTACCATTGAGTTACGTACGTAATATTGGGTATATAGTCGGATAAGCCATGAGTATCAGTCGGTAACCTTGAGTATACAGTCGGTATATTGGGTATACAGTCGGTACCATTGGTATACAGTCGGAGTACCATTGGGTATATAGTCAGGTATATTGGGTATACAGTCGGTACCCATTGGTATACAGTCGGTATATATGGTATACAGTCGGTACCATTGGTATACAGTCCGTTCAATTGGTATACAGTCGGTACATTGGTTTACAGTCGGTACCATGGGTATACAGTCGGTACGCATTAGTATACAGTCGGTAATATTGGGTATACAGTCGGTACATGAGTATACAGCTCGGTAAATTGGTATGCAGTCGGTTATTGGGTATACAGTCGGTACCATTGAGTATACAGTCGATAATCTTAGGTATACAGTCGTACCATTGGTAAACAGTCGGTATCATTGGGTATACAGTCGGTACCAATTGAGTATCAGTCATATATTGGTATCATGTTCGTATCAGTCTACCTATTGAGTACTACAGTCGGTATCATTGAGTATACAGTCGGTACAATTGGTACACAGTCGGTACATTGGAGTATTACAGGTTCGATAATATGGTATACAGTCGGTACATTGGTATACAGTCCGATAATATTGGTATACAGTCGGTACCATTGAGTTATACA
>SAYR01068178.1:484669-497290 GCA_004382745.1 Argopecten irradians irradians
CTACAGCGTGCGTTCTCACACTTCAACTTTAGTATGGTTAATAACAGTTTAGAGAAATAGTGGGATTAAACGTATCTCTAATTTTGGCTAAGCCAAAATTACGGAAATGGAGAGCCCCGTAGAAAAAAAGTCTAATAAATTGTCATCCGGGAATATTTAACAACAAATGTTGTAAAACAAATAGGATACTCTCACCAGTTGTCTTGAGAAACTCAATTTCCCATACTTGTGCCAATGATAAGTAGACCAAGATATAAATGATTATTAGCGATTGGGTGGGGTGTTCACTTAAATAAAACAGAAATCAATAGTCACGGAATCATAAATGCTATACCACTTCCTTAGTAATTTCCATAGTAAGTAGCTGTTTTTAACCCGGCCGAGGTAAATTTATCCTAGATAAATGGATTTATTCAAATAATAGTGGAAAAAAATCAATATCGTCATTTATTTTAGATAACAGTTCTACCCCAACTCTCACCTGGCCAAACTGTAGTGGTGTACAATTGGCATATTTATGGTAACCGTGAATAAACACAAAGTCGCAAAGATGGAAAGTTGGGTCCTCTGTCGAGTAAATACTTTACATCTGTGAGTAATAGTCGAAATTTTATGCAAAATAATTCTTCACAAGACACTACAGAGAACAACAATTGCCCACACTCTTATCTTAGCATGTGTTTAGGAACTTGCAAGCCCCAGTTTTTTGGTTCATCCTTGATAAAAGACGACTAAACTGAAAGGCTAATGTCTCCCATCTCACTATTGTAGATCAGCCATGACACGAATGTTGTGCTAAGGTAGTGCCTGACGCGCGCTCACCATGATAACATGCTCAGTGTGCCTAGAGAGAGTCACCACGTTTGAAGAAGCGTAGGTTGGCGAAGGATTATAGGCGTAACATGCTTGACGCGAGAGAGGTATTGTGTAGGGGATGTCTGTATCCAGTTGTGTGGCGCGGTACTTCACACGTGGGAACTTGCTCGCCCGCATACCATCAGCGATCCATTATAAAGGTGGTAATAAGCTATAAAAACTCGCGGATAAAAGGCAATAGTCTGCCCGAACTGTGCCTGCAGTTTAAGCCAATGATGGTGGACGATGAAGAGGAGGAGGAAGCAGAAAGAGCATAGACTCGAACGAAAGCCCGAGGAGAGAACCAGAGGAGGAGGATGAAAGGACGGTCATACAAAGTAGAGATGAGGATGCTCGTGTCCTACATTTATTCTCAGAGTAATATGGTAATACGATAAAAAACTACCATTACAAGTTACAATAGATATTGTATATGGATGTTCCATTATGTATGATTATCCTACAATTTAATATTGGGCATCTCTCGGATTTAGGTGTTTTCCCTTAGGACGTAAGCTATTATCCGGTAATAATTTCTGGACATTCCCTACAACCACGAATAAGCAATAAAAATTTCATCGTATTACAACAGCTCACTCCTACGCTAGACAATATGGTGAGTATTTCCCTATCCAAACTGACGGATTTTGTATTATTCTATTTAGTTTAGATTATATATGATTTATTACTTTACATATTATCACCATTGATAAAACTATCAGACTTCATTTTACTATAAGTTTAATATAAAAATATTTTATAGAATAAAAAATTACGTGGCACTATATCTTATATAGAAATGAAGTAATGTATTGCGGCATGCACTAAAGGTAAAATAAATTATTTAATGTTATTTTTGGTGTTAATTAGGCATATATAAACACGATTAAAACTCACCAATTATTGTTCAAGTAATGAATGTAATATCTTAAATGCTCTGTCGTTGTGGTGCATCTTTAATTAAATAGGTCTCTGCGGTGCGGAGATTGGGAGACGGTGGCTGTGATGGAGAATCTTCAATTATGTAGATCTATTTTATTAAAATATAAAAAAACTGCAGAGTACATCGAAGAGTTCGCAACATAGCAACAGATATTACAACGAGCCTGCTTTGAGAATCGTCCTAGCCATCAGTATAGTACAAATTTAGTAGCTTTATATGAAGTAGGTAGTTTGTGTCCCTTGGTACATGTACCACAAGATGACACAGTGTACACACTCAAATGTACCGTGATAGACTGTATAAACTGGAATGATACCAATGGGACTGTATACCCAATGATACCGACTGTATAGCAATGGTGTCGACTTGATATACCCAATGTTACCGACGATGTGATATAGCAATGGTGGTCCGACTGTATACCCAATGTTACGACTGTATACTCAATGTTTACCAGGACTGTATAGCAATGGTGGCATAGACTGTATAGCAATGGTGGCCGACTGTATATCCCGAATGTTACGGACAATATGGCAATGGTGCTGGCAGTAAACTCAATGGTACTGGATTGATAACAATGGTGGCAGACTGGTATCTTTAATGATATACCGACTGTGATAGCAATGGTGCTGACTGTATACCTTATGATACCGACTGTATACCAATGGTACTCGAAGCTGTACTGAACCAATTGTAACCGACTGTACAACCAATTGTACCGACTGAATACCAAAATGGTACCGGACTGTAACCTTATGGTACCGACTGTATACGCTTATGGTACCGACTGTATACCTATTGGTACCTGTATCAGATCTGACTGATACTGAATGATAGCGATTGTATAACCTTATAGTACCGACTGAATACTCAGTCAATGGTATCGACTGGTAATACCCACATGGTCACGGGACTGTATACCTAACGATACCGGACTGTATACCCAATGGCTAGAACTGTTTTACCCGATGATACTGACTATATACCCAATAGGTACCGACTGTAATACCCAATGTGGACCGATTTGTGGAACTGTAACCAATGGTTTCGACTGTAACAATGCCAATGGTACCATATGGACTTGGTAATACCTAATGTTACCGACTGTTTACCCGATGGTACTGACTATATAACCCAATGGTACCACGTAATCAGACTGTATAACCCAAGGGTACGACTGTTTACCGCCGTGGTACTGAGACTAGTATACCCATGGTACCAGCAGGACTGTCAAGCAATGGTATACCGAGGAACTGATATAATGATACCGCAAATGTATACCGATGCAGGTTACTTATCAATGTTACCGCCTGATCCTGGAGGGTACTGGGACTATATCCGGCATGGTACCGATGTAATGATGGTCGTGCGAACTGTAACTAATGGGGTACGACTGTACCTGGACCTGAACTGTGTCAGCAATGCCATAAATGGTACCGACTGAACTACTAGCATACCATGCATATCTCATCCTAGATACTCGAGGGGTTACTATCACTGAACATTTACATTCCCACCCCGGACTATCACTTAGTAAAACTGGAGGCAGTTCAAGACAGGGAAAAATAATCAGAGGCCTACAAAGACTTCCTTTGAAGATTACAGAGAGAGCGAAGCCCAACTTTAATTCAAAAACAACGAACACAATTACCGTTATAACATGTGCATACAAACTGTTTGATGTAAATCGATTTTCATTAAAGGATCATATTACCTGTGTCTTCCGCCTGCCAGTTTAATTATGTGATAGTAAACCCTGGAGAATATAGGATGTGTATATCTCAAAACGGTTATAAAAGTAATGACTAGCGATTATGCGAGTCAAATAACACATACTCCAATTGTTTTAAAAACAATATATTTTTTTCCATTAAAAACGATTATAAATACATCATCATCATCATCGACATCATCATCCATCACAATACCATACTCATGCATTGACACAGTCATCATCATCATCATCATCATTACACACTATCTTATCATCGATGAGATAACTCAAGATGCAATCGACAGTCATCATCAAATCATCATCATTCGGGCAACAGTCGCAATTCATCACAATCATGCATATGATGATCAATTGATGATGTACGAACGCCAGAGATTGCGTTGTCAATCCGATTGAATGTTATCATAAAGATCATCATGCATAGATATTCAACGATATTCGATTGATAATGTGGGTCAATGCACTGGAGATTCTATCATTTGAATCTGATATCATACGCTAACTCGATGGAAGTTCGAGGACTGAGTATTCACGGTCGGTAATCAAGTTGAATGATGATCGAATCCGAATTGACATTGTATCGTTATGTACAATTATCAATCGCATGAATTCAGATTGATTCGGTAACGACGATCGAGATAAATTGGAATTGACTGACTGATAATCAGATGAAATGAATGGTGATGGTGTGGTGGTTGGTGATGAATGGTGGCGGTTAGTGGTGAAGAGTAAGTGGCCTTTTAAAATGACATTTAACAATACATCAACAAAGCTTAGAAGGTCCATATAACTATGGAACGTAAATCAAAGGTGTACCTCAAATATAGTGCTAGTTTTTTCGCATGAATTGATATGTAATGTATCACAAATTATTGGGCATTATTCATATTACAGAACTGGGATAGAGATACTAGTTATCCAGCATTCATTACATCTTATCCATTGGGGCACATTCTAATCAAGGAAATGTAGACATATTTAATAATCAATGGCGACGAAATCCAATCAGTTCTTCAATCCATAACGCGTAGGACAGAACAGACGCCTCGAATCACGTCACACGACGATCAGACAAAAGACTAACGCAACAACTGTGTCGGTCACGCATGACCAATGATCAGATAGCTGTTGGGTTGTATTACTGCGACCTATATATCTAAGCATGTTTTTTTTGCCGGATGTACTCGATCCTCTCTAATGATCTCCTTTCTCTAAAGAAAATTCGTCTATATAGCCTAATCAATATATAATTTCAGCGAATGAATGGTGAAATCGATGGTTCTCTTTCTTATGTACACACTCCTTCTCGGATCCTCCATTCTCTCATCCTCGATAATTCAATGCTGCTTCTTGACGGTCCTCGCTCATCTTTCATCCCTCCTCCCTCTTTTTCATCTTACCCGTCCACAACCACCGCCCATAGATCATCTAACGGAGGGGAATCAGGGGGGAATCAATCGTTGATTGCGACGCATGGATGAGAGGGGTCAGAGGAAGAGGACTTCCATGTGGCTGCTTTCATTGTTTAAGTAAAATTATTGGTAGTTCCATGGCCTTAATAATATGGCTATTTAATACCTCAAATTAAACATAGAAATGGAGAGTTCTGCCTCGTTATGTAATTTATCATAGTCCTCCATTAGATCCTAAAAAAGCCAAAATTATTTTTCATACTGCCATGATAATAGAAGATTTGATTTTTTTAACAACTCTCGTTTTCGAGGCCTTTTATTCAAATAATATCTGAAAAATGTCATTTTTGTCAGTTCGCTACCCTCTGCCGCCATTGTGGTACCATTCCGTGTCAAATGAAGGAGAGGGTCCTCTGTGGAAAACCCTCTGGGTCCAGAAAAATCGCGACAAAGCCAACTTCAAGGAGCGTTCAAAACCAACGAGGCTATTCCACTATGGTCTAGAGTTGTCAGTGGTCCTGACCAAAGAACTGCCCCGAGATGACCACTAATGGCAAAGGAAACTCTGTGACAAATTTGAGGAGCACATGGTCCTCTTCCCTCTCTGCATCCAGCGCGCAATCAACGATTGATTCCCTGTTCCTCGTTAGATGATGGTGACGATGAAGAGGAGGAGGAGAAGGAGGAGGAAGCAGATTATTATGATGAGAAGGAGGACGAGAAGGAGGAGGAGGATGAAAGGAGGTCATACAAAGCAGTGATGAGGATGTCTTTGATGAAAATGATGATTGTGATGATTATAATGATTATGATGTCAATGATGATGATGCTGCTGCTGATGATAATCATAGTCATTATGATGTACTTTATAAGGATTATGATGGTGATCATGATGTCAATGATGATGATAATGTCAATGATAATGATGATGATGATGATGATGATGATATCGATGATGGTAATGATGATAATGATGAAGTCGATGACGATGATGATGATGATGTTGAAGATGGTGAAGATGATGATGATGATGATGATGACTGTGTCGATGATGATGATGATGATGATGACTGTGTCGATGATGATGATGATGATGATGACTGTGTCAATGATGAGTATGGTATTGGTGATGATGATGATGTCGATGATGATGATGATGTATTTATAATCGTTTTAATGAAAAAAATATTGTTTTAAACAATTGGAGTTGTGTTATTTGACTCGCAAATTCGCTAGCATTACTTATAACCGTTCTGAGATATACACATCCTATATTCTCCAGGGTTTACTATCACATAATTAAACTGAAGGCAGCGGAAGACACAGGTAATATGATCCTTTAATGAAAATCGATTTACATCAAAACTTTGATGCACATTGTATAACGGTAAATTGTGGTTCGTTGTGTTGAATTAAAGTTGGGCTTCGCTCTCTCTGTAATCTTCAAAGGAAGTCTTTGTAGGCCTCTGATTATTTTCCCTGTCTTGAACTGCCTCCAGTTTTACTAAGTGATAGTCCGGGGGTGAATGTAATGTCAGTGATAGTAACCCCTCGAGTATCTAGGATGAGATATGCATGGTATGCTAGTAGTTCAGCTCGGTACCATTAGGTATACAGTCGGTACCATTGTTTGTACAGTCGACACCATTGGTTAACAGTCGGTACCATTGGGTATATAGTCAGTACCTCGGGTAAAAAGTCGGTAACATTGGTATACAGTCGGTATCATTGGGTATACAGTCGGTACCATTGCTTGTACAGTCGGTACCATTGGGTATATAGTCAGTACCATCGGGTAAACAGTCGGTACCCTTGGGTATACAGTCGGTACCATTGGGTATATAGTCAGTACCATCGGGTAAACAGTCGGTAACATTGGTATACAGTCGGTACCATTGCTTGTACAGTCGACACCATTGGTTAACAGTCGGTACCATTGGGTATACAGTCGGTACCATTGGGTATATAGTCAGTATCATCGGGTAAACAGTCGGTACCATTGGGTATACAGTCGGTATCGTTAGGTATACAGTCGGTACCATTGGGTATACAGTCGATACCATTGGGTATTCAGTCGGTACTATAAGGTATACAATCGGTATCATTCAGTATACAGTCGGTACCAATAGGTATACAGTCGGTACCATAAGGTATACAGTCGGTACCATAAGGTATACAGTCGGTACCATTTGGTATTCAGTCGGTACAATTGGTTGTACAGTCGGTACAATTGGTATACAGTCAGTACCATTGGTATACAGTCGGTATCATAAGGTATACAGTCAGCACCATTGCTATACAGTCGGTATCATAAAGTATACAGTCTGCACCATTGTTATACAATCAGTACCATTGAGTTTACTGTCAGCACCATTGCTATATAGTCGGTAACATTGGGTATACAGTCGGCACCATTGCTATACAGTCGGCACCATTGCTATACAGTCGGTAACATTGAGTATACAGTCGGTAACATTGGGTATACAGTCGGCACCATTGCTATACAGTCGGTAACATTGGGTATACAGTCGACACCATTGCTATACAGTCGGTATCATTGGGTATACAGTCGGTATCATTCAGTATACAGTCGGTACCATTGAGTGTGTAACTGTGTCATCTTGTGAGTACATGTACCAAGGGACACAACTCCTACTTCATATAAAGCTACTAAATTTGTATACTGATGGTAGACGATCTCAAAGCGGCTGTGTAATATCTGTTGCTATGTTGCGAACTCTCGATGTACTCTGCAGTTTTTTTATATTTTAATATAGATCTACATAATTGAGATTCTCCATCACAGCCACCGTCTCAATCTCGCCACGCAGAGCTATTAATTAAAGATGCACCACATCCGACAGAGCATAAATGATATTCATCATTTGAACAATAATTGGTGTTTAATCGTGTTTATATATGCCTAATTAACACAAAAATAACATTAAATAATTTATTTTACCTTTAGTGCATGCGCAATCATTACTTCATTCTATATAAGATATAGTGCCACGTAATTTTTTATCATAAATTATTTTTCATATTTCTAACTTGAAGTAAAATTAGAAGCTGAATTTTTTCGATGGTGATAATGATGTAAAGTAAGAAACTATTTTAACTAAAGAAAAATACAAAATCGTCTGCTTCTGTTTTTGATAGTGGAAAAAATACCATTTGTCAGCGGTGGAGCATCTTTAATACGATGAAATTTTATTGCTATCGTGTAGGGTGTCCCAGAAATCATTTTCCGAATTATATGCTTTGTAAAACACAAACGCAGAGAGGCCCAAATATAAATTGTAGATAATTCATACATGGACATCTATACAATTTGACTGATGTGTAGGATACATATAATGTGATAATGTGACCGGGTGGGGTGTGTTGCTCGGTATCTTCGGCGGCATGCTTCAGTGATATACCACTATAAAATGGGCAACAGTTCCACTATACAAGAACACACAACACCAACATCCCGCAGTCTCCCAAAACACGCACCTCGCACTTCACATGCGCTACACACTACGTATATCAGAGGCCGTCCTTACATGGTCATGGCTGTTAATAGGGCGTTAATTAATCCATCAAGCAAACAAAAACTGTGCAGTTTAACACATGCAATAATAAGCCGGAATGTTTCCTTTATTCTGTGAGAATTATTGCAAAAGATTCAAACTATCTAATTAATATATGAAAAGCAATTCCTTGTCTCTGTTTTATGTACATTTAAATGCTCAAAATTTACTTCAGATGCAGTTGTATAATTGAAATAATGATTTTTTTCCACAATCTTTCTGATCAAATGTACCTCGGTAAAAACAGTATATTATAATTCTAGTGATGTAATTAATGACGTCATGATATTTAATTGTGAACCCCAAGCTATACATGATTGCTGTTTCAACAAATGGTGATATCTATTGTTTTACACATTTTTCTTAATTCCTGCAATTATGATTTTTCCTGAAGAGGTTATTAACTTGTAAAAGTTACTAAACAATTTAAGCACGTGTAGATTCCATAAGCAATGAACCACAAAATACGCATTTACAGTGACCATGATTTTCATCAAATAAAACACATGTATCATTTTTTTCAGAATTAATTTTGGAGACAAAACTTTAATTGATTTCACATATCTATCTGGTTGCAACAACATATGATTTACTTTGCCGTTCATGATATAAGTAAACCCTAATAATCTCGGATATACATGCATAAGCTATGGGAATGGAAGCCTTTCTCAAAAAAGAACATGCATGTTGATAAAAATAGTTTCTAAACACACTTAGAGGTGGGGGTCTGGGTATATGGAATCGGATTAACCAATCAAAACCGCTGATAGACAATCTACATGTATATGTATTACACACATATGCATAGGTGTCACCTAGGTATATGTGTTATAGATATACATAGGTGTCACCTAGGTACAAGGTATATGTGTTATAGGTATACATAGGTGTCACCTAGGTACGTGTTATAGATATACATAGGTGTCACCTAGGTACGTGTTATAGATATACATAGGTGTCACCTAGGTACGTGTTATAGATATACATAGGTGTCACCTAGGTACTGCATAAGTTGTGTTGTCACTTAAATGATATTACTAGCGTATATACGTACATATGTATATGATATTGCCATCATAGCAAGAGGTAAAAATTAACTGCATATATATGCTAATATAGCATAACATAAAAAAGAAAACCGACAAATGTAGCACTTTTGATATTCAATGTTTATATAAATAGTACAAATATTGCACTGCAGGTAGGGCGTTATTTTTTCTCTTCTACCTAATTACTTACTTTATTCTTCCTAACGTCTCCCTTGACACCGCCTCACTTTTGGTATCTGGTAGAGTTCTGGCCCCTGTGAGGTAAGCTCTGGGTTCTGTCCTTGGCCATGACACTACGAAGTGTAGTTTCTCCACCCGCTTATCGCCTCAGCATTAAAGAAGTGGGACGACTGGTTCGCCCGTTGTCAGCCTAATATGACCGGATTGGGTGTGTTCTTGAAGTATTCAGCGGCGAGCTTCAGCGATATAGCACTATAAAAAAGGCAACAGTTCCACTATACAAGAAGAAAAGAACACGAATATACCACAGTCTCCCAAAACACTTCATTTAATCAAACAAACAAACAAATGTTGTACTTTTGATATGAAAACATGAAAAACCTTTTACAAATGTAGTACAAATTTAACATTCAAAGATTAAATAACTGGTACAATGTAGAACTGTTGATATTCAACATATGACCAGTACAGGTTTGGGTTTTGTTAATTTAACGGTATATTGAGATCTAGGGTCATGTAAGGACGTGCCAGGTTTGTTGGTAGTGGACCCTGGAGAAAAACCGCCGACAGCGATCAGAACCTGGCAATAGGACATCGATTCTAACTCGCGATCCGGAGGTGGAGGGCTAGTGGATATGTGTCGAGACACCTTAACCACTCGGCCACCGCGGCCCCTAAATAAGTATAAATATAGTATATGTACTTTTGGTTGGTAGATTTAAAAACTATGGGCATTTCTATTGAGCATTTGATATTTCAAAGTACATTTCCACCTGTCTCTTTTATATTGGAAACGATTATTTATTTAAATGCAGTCATGAAATGGTGAAAAGTTTACGAGAAATGTATATACCAAGTTACTATTATAAAAAACCATAGTGTTATCAAAAATGAAAGGCCTGTTTACTATATGTAACATAACTGTTCTGACAAATATATGTAAGTTTTTGAAAAAAAAAATGAAAAAACTATTGATTGAGCATGTACATCACTAATACATATTGTAATGCACTGCTGCGCTATGGCCCAATAAACTTGCATGTTTATATTATGTATAGTGACCTCCTGTTACATACTTGTATGTCTGAGAGTGAAATAAAATCTGAAATCTGAAAATCTGTATAAAAAGCACAAGTTTCCTATGGTTTGTAAATGTATATTTCAACACATTCCATGTACTAAGCCGTTGGATGGACTTGTTTATTACCTGACGACAGTCGGTACTATCACCTAATTAGGCTAACGAGCAAGTTTAATTATAGTTATCACATGGCTTGTGACTACCATAAATGTATAGCCCATAAATGACAGGTGTTCGATGTACTTGGTAATAGGGAATGAACAAAAAGGGATATGATGCAACAAAGCAATTATGCAAATGAGCAGGTATTCACATATAGAAACAGGGAGTACAATCAAGTTATCAGGTGATAATAAGAGTGTCCAAGAGAAATGGACGAAAACATTCGCATCAGCCATGTAAGAACAATTGGATGTTTACCTCATATTGCATACTTAAATAAGGTCAATCGGTCATAATAAAGTATTCAGGAAATAAACAAAACATCGGAATCAACAATATGAGAATTAATTGGATGTTTCCACTCGATGTGCTCATCTAAAAGACATCTAATGATGTTAGCTTTCTTTTTGATGAATAGTTATCTGCAATTGGAGTTGGGGTTTATGTGAATCAATTACTTTATAAGACTCTATAGGTACACGACAGCTGATGCGTTATTACACATTGCATCACTCAATCAGTACATTCAAACACAACCACCGTTACATGACTGACGTATTTATGTGTTAGGTCTCATTGTGATAGTTGGTATCTTTCCTCTAGCAGAACATAAACACAATACCGTAAGCCATCGTATTGTTATCGGCAATGATATGTTCGCACATTTTAGTACGCGAAGTATTGGAAAAAAGATTAAATCAAATATACTCTGAAGGCCAAACTATTGACCTTGGAAACAGCTTTAATTTTATTTTCTTCTTTTTAGATGTAATCTCGATTTTAGACCGACTGACATACTTTTCTACCATGTCGGACAGATATATTTGCACTTCTGGTGAGGGTAAGATTATGTCTTACCCAGGGCAAGACAGTCTGCATGCGTAGAACATATTTGCGTGATTAATCAGAAGTTGTAAACTTATATGCAAATTAGTATTACCTGTGCAGTCCAATTGGACAATACTTATCATATTTGACCCCGAACTCGTGATTCATAAGCGAGAGCTAAACTTTGATAGAAACCACTATTGTAACCCTCAATTACTAGGATACAAAACGTGTCATGTCAGTTGAAATCTATATTTTACAGACTTAGCTCCCTTGCGGTGAAGTATCCATTGTGACGTCATTATTTCGTGGGTGCGATTCACGTCGTTTTCACCGAAAATGATGGAACGCTTGCAAACACATGACGTCATAATCAATACAGATTTACTCGCAAGGGCAGATAACTCTGCAATATGCAAATACAGAATATCTACCGTTAAAATAATGCATCTTGATTTTATTTACTAATGCATCATAATTGTGTTTTATAGCGCTAATTCCAGAGAAGTGAAGCGACCTTGACGTCTTGTAACCTTGTCAGGACAAAATGTCTTCCATGTTAGGATTGTCCAGTAAAAAGACTTCCCTAGATAGATCACCGCTAACCTCGCCATTCGCCACCAAATATTCTGAGAAAGAGAATGATATGGTCAAAGTGTCAACAGGCTGTTGTTACCAGAAAGACCTGGACATTTTATCGAAGAAGGGCCAACGATGTCAGATGATTAAGATACTGTCCCTGACGCTCATCCCGATCATTGTTCTGACAGGTATAACTATAGGGGGCATTATAGAAAGTAC
>SAYR01068178.1:502098-535451 GCA_004382745.1 Argopecten irradians irradians
GTGAAGTATCCATTGTGACGTCATTATTTCGTGGGTGCGATTCACGTCGTTTTCACCGAAAATGATGGAACGCTTGCAAACACATGACGTCATAATCAATACAGATTTACTCGCAAGGGCAGATAACTCTGCAATATGCAAATACAGAATATCTACCGTTAAAATAATGCATCTTGATTTTATTTACTAATGCATCATAATTGTGTTTTATAGCGCTAATTCCAGAGAAGTGAAGCGACCTTGACGTCTTGTAACCTTGTCAGGACAAAATGTCTTCCATGTTAGGATTGTCCAGTAAAAAGACTTCCCTAGATAGATCACCGCTAACCTCGCCATTCGCCACCAAATATTCTGAGAAAGAGAATGATATGGTCAAAGTGTCAACAGGCTGTTGTTACCAGAAAGACCTGGACATTTTATCGAAGAAGGGCCAACGATGTCAGATGATTAAGATACTGTCCCTGACGCTCATCCCGATCATTGTTCTGACAGGTATAACTATAGGGGGCATTATAGAAAGTACTCCAGACTACGCAGTGAAAGCTGAAATAAAAGAAGGCATACATACCAGTCTAGATATAGGGACAGTCACCCACCGAATCCAGATAGAGAGAGGGCTCAGTGTGACGTACCTGAGCTCAAACGGAGATTCTCTGATCTACAATGTAATGCTGTCAGCATATGAACAAACAGACCAGGCGATCGCTGATGTAGAAACATGGCCGAAAAGTAGCAAACTGCCGGATTATTATAACTCCAAAATATCATTCATGGAGAGAATAAAGCATTATCGTTTTTCAGTTGGAAATGGTTCTGTGACTGGAAACGAAATCCTTCAACTGTATACAGATCTAAATGTTGTCGTCATGGACTGGATTTCTGAAGTGATTGGCCTTGTTGTGTCCGGACATCTGTCGCGATCCATGTATTCGTATCACATGCTGCTGTTAGCCAAAGACGAGACGGGGATCGAGAGAGCACTGGGGAGCGCATTCTTCGCAAAAGGTGGGTAATAACAATATTTACATATATATAAATCTCATAGTATTTCAATATACATGTACTGTACTAGTTTAACTAAAAAGAGACAAGATTGAAAGGGCATTAGCACTTTCTACGCAAATGGTGCATAAGACTTAAGTGTATTGCATTTAACATGTGTATTGAATAGTATCCGTTAAAGCCAAAAGACGAGACAGGATCGCGAGGGCACTACGGAGCGCCTTGTACGTAAGGCAATGATTTGAGGACAGAATGCTCAAAACGTATGTTGTTGTAGTTATGTGATATAAGTATCATATATTTTATTTCATTTAAGTTGTTATGAAACTCGTTTCGAAGTTGCTTGTCAAGGTTTGCAACATGCAAACTTCTGAGACTTGTTTCATAACATCCTGTTTAAAATTAACACTAATCTTGGATCCTATATAACTATTTCAGGGAATTTTAGCCGTGATGAAATGGTGATGTACATTGAGAGGAAATCGATGGCAAGTCTGTACACAAATATAGTGATGAAATATTCTTCACTGGCCCACTCCATGATAGATGACATGTATGTGGATTCTGACTTAAGTGTCATCATCACAGATATGAGACGAGAAATCCTTGAAGGTGACATTTCTTCCAACTCTTCGCTGAAATGGTTTTCTAATATGACGTCATACATTAATATTCTGAAGGATATTCAGGATACGATGGGGACGGTGGGTATCGTTCTTAATTTGCCGAGATTAAAGTTTGGTTTATTCCCGGTCATGTTATTTTCGTTTTTTCGATTTTTTGTTTTAAATACTGAATAAAGAAAATATCTAAAAATAAATGTCAAAATAAAATTGCTGAGTGAGTTTTTGACCCGCATTTTGGTCCAAGTTTTACTGCAATTTTGCTGAATATCTTTTCATTATGCAACGGTAAAATATAAAGTACAATTTTCAATAAGAAAAGGACCAAAATAGGGTCGCAATTTCACTCAGCAATTCTTCTTTGACAGGACAATTTACTTTGGAAAAAATAATCTGTCTGAATAAACAATTATTTGAAAAGGAAACATTTTTTGCAGAACATTCTGGCCGCCCTTGAGTTTGAGCTGGATGCTGATAACACAGATTTCTACATCAGCATAGGATTGATGGCTGGAGCTGTTTTTCTGTATCCATTGATTCTGGTGATCGTCTTCAAACTCACCAGCAAAATACAATGTGTGGCTAATTCATTGAACGTAAGTATGATATTTGTTCTTCTGATTCTGCGCAGCATTAAGGATCTGATCATTAAGGTAGGGAATATAATAAAAGTTCAATAACTGTCTGATAAAAATTTTGAAAAACACAAAAAAATACAAAAAAAAAGTTCAATAATTGTAGATAGCTAAGACACAATTCAATGTAGACCAAAGAGAAATGTAAAGTTTATAAAATCACTTTAAAGCATTTTATTCAAAATCCAATATGCTTCCAGTCTATTAGTAGAATGTATAAACTAACCAACTTTAAAATGCATAAAGGTAAAATATGCTAGCTGGGTTTTTTTTTGAACTAGAATTATCTTTGCCATTTGTACATTCTGCTAAAAACAGATTATTGGAATAATTTTATGAAGCTTTGTTTCAAATGTTAACACGTCATTGCGATGAAAATAGTTATATTATCATTGTTTTGTTATTCTAGTAGCATCGAACAAAACAATAAAAAGCCTGTTGTTGTTTTTTAAATGAAGGCCCAGACATCACTGTTAAGAATGGAAAGAAAAAAGAGCGAGGCACTTCTTTGTGAGATGCTTCCGGTCACAGTTGCCAAGAAACTGATCGCAAACCAGAAGGTTGAGCCCATGATGTACAAGAGCGCGACCGTCTTCTTCTCCGACGTGGTCGGGTTTACGACGATATGCGCCGCATGCACGCCCTTTGAGGTGGTCGACTTCCTGAACTTGCTCTACAACACATTTGATGCTATATTGGAGGAATATGACGTCTATAAAGTTGAAACTATAGGTATTGTAATATTCTATTTTGTAAAATTAACACACACACACCCCCCATTATTCAGATTAAAATAGATATCATTATAACCACTTCGTTTCATAGAGGACCTGGCGATATTCAATTGGGGGTTATGATCTGGGCACAGTTTCATTGACATTCCTTAACTTTAAGGAATTCCTTACTTAAAATTCTCTATAGGAAAGCATTATAGAAGTTAAGGAAAAATCTTAAGGTAAGGAGCACTGCCTTAAATTCCGTAATGGTTTCTAATGGAGAATTTAAGTTAAGGGATTCCTTAAATTTCAGGAATGTTCACGAAACTGGGCCCTTGTGACCTTTTTGAATGGCTAAGCAAACATACAGCGTCCATATATCGTGAAAGGGATGAAATAGTTTGCACGATATGTCAGAATCATTTTCGTGTATGTAGTCATCTTGACCAATGAACAAAACATTGCTACATTTAAATGCACGCTTGGACGTTTTTAACTGAAAAGGTTAAGAAAATCAAGGTCACCAAAACGTGGCCCCTGATGGATTTTGGATGTTGTTCGATTCTCCTTGAAACAGAATGATGATAAGATTTCAGTTGCATTGAGCTATAATTCGAAAATAGGATTTGTGCTTCAGTGTATGGAGACGAGACCAAAAAAAATCCTAATTAACTTTTGCTGTTTTCTTTATAGCCATTATTACTTAAATTAATTTGTTTGCCTATAATAAACGATACAAAGCTGCTAATCTCATGTTTAGTGATACTGGCGGAATATATTCCGAAATGAACTTTTTTTCTAGTATGTAAACCTTATTACTATGTCCATAGATATAATAACCACAACACATCATTCGATCAATATGTCGTTAACCATTTTGTAATCTGCTTTCTTTCTTCCAATTTTGCAATCGTCCATCGCGAGCCCGTCGACGTCACAACTCACTTTTTAGATTGTATGTAAGGAAACGCTCTTGACTTCTAGATACCGTCTGGGGGGATACATAATGTAATCCATCGCGTGGTTACATAAGGAATACAAAATGTACTTTGAATGATTTTTGTTTTATGGAGATATAACACAAAAATCAGAGTGTATGTGTGCTCAAAATAAACTATGAAATAAACACTCAGATGTTTGTGTTATACCTATCTCCAATGCGGATATTTCACGAATAAAAACAAATACGATAACGGATGCTCTCCCGTGAGGGGTACAATCGGTATGATTATCCAACAATGCGGATACGTAACAAACAATTACGAATATATAACGCATATATTGAGGAAACAGAACGGAAGTATTGCGATTGTTACGGAAATGTTACGAATCTATTAATAATGCATTGCGCAGATGTAGCGGAAAGAACGGTTGTATTGCGCATGTTGCGCATCTGAATTACGGTAGGAAAAGAATCGCGCTCTAGCCTTCCGATATCGCTTTTCACAACAACACCACTGCAACAAAGATAAGCAAGCTGCAACTTTCATCCTACATCCTCCAGATACAAAGAAGGTCCAGTCTGCTTCAAATTCAAATCAAAGCAATTTTTTTTTCTTTTTTTTTTCTTTGAATTAATTTCATGACTTGAACAATTTGATTGATATGTTGTTTTATTGCCGAGGACCTATTACTACACCTGTACTTCTCGACGAACTGGAAATAATAAAAAAAATTGTCGATTTTTACCATATTTATACAGTAGTTTGGTTTACGCAATACGTTTGTTATACATTCGCAAATTATTATCAAATCAAATGCAAAACAGACGCAATGCAAACGCTGAACTCAATATACATTCGCTACAAATTATTTTGATTCGTGATGTCAACGTGATAGGTACGCTGTATATTCGTTTTACACACTGTCCCAGTTCGCTATAAAGACGCAAAACCCTGTCAGTTGCGGATATCAACGAATAACAGCGGATATGCAGCGCATATAATAAGCATGTATTGAGTACATATTGCGAGCGAATAGCGTATCTAATGCGAATGGTTTCCGCAATCAAAATTTTGTGCAGTTCAATAATCCTGGGAACGGAAAAACACGCCATTGCGGATAATTACGGTCGTGTGCGGATGTTGGGCGACAGATACAAGTACGATTTACGAATATTGCGTATGCTCAGCGAATATCAGCCAATTTTGTGCGCAATGCATTCGCAAATCTTCCTAAACGCCAGTGGGACCGGGCCTAGTGAATTGCGAAAAAAAAGAAGCCGAAAACAAGTTGCAAACATTAAATCGCGAAATTTTACACCCGCGAAACTTAACAACTAAACAGTATAGTTCTTTTGGTGAATTCTACATCTCAAACTCTTGACCTTATAGCATAGGAATGTTTTGCAATTTCTGGATGATTTACTGTTTTGTCTAGTTGAATTATGCTCACTGTATTGGCTGGCAATGCTGAATCTGAAACCTTTTTAAGGGCAAATTGTTGTTTTTCCTTTTATTTATAACAAACTTGGGTCCATGCTAATGTTACCAATGTAATATATACACAAACAAATAAGAGCTATGGATAGATGGAAATGTAATCCAATGTTAACACGAGACGGGCTTTTTGCTTGCGGAATAATAGATGCGAAGTACAACAAAGAGTCCAGAAAAACCGAATGAAAAGTCGTTGGTACCGGTGTTCTCTAATTTGATACTGCTTATCATGTATAAATTCAATACCAGATTTGTAATGCGTGATAAAGAATGTCATTAATTTCCCTATGATCCCTGATTGCCTATAAATATGATCATTCATAAAAATACAATGATAGACGAAATGTAACAATCGATTTGTGTATTTGGTAGACTATATGGCTTCAGTTATGACCAATTTAGATATGTGTAATTATTAATTACCGTAATGCGTCTTATATCACTGGCAAACGTTGGGCATCTTTTTGAAACTATTGTTCCCTGGAGCTTCAACATAACTTCATACATGTACATTGATACAATGTAGAATAACTAAGCAATACAAATAACTTGCCATAGATTAGAAAATGTAATTGACGGCAATGGACGTGTGTTGCTTGCAACACTTAGAGTACTGTAAGCTTATTCTAAACAACACTTAATTAAGTAAGCTAAGGTGTTAGTAACAACTAATTAGCTAAAATTTCTTAATCCTTAATTGGATATTTATGTTTAGCGCTATTTACTAACCAAAGATATGTAATGGTATCATAGCATAACCAGTAAACATTTTATATGACATTGTGTACACTGTCACTTCATAAAAAGTCAAGAAAAAAAATGACCCACGAAAAAACACTGACTACTAGAGCAAAAACAGAAGTAAGTGATATATATTCCTAAACAGTAAAGAATCAATACAAAATAGGAAAATGATTACCAAGCAAGCAATCTCGCGGAAATATTTATTTCTCTAAAATTTAGACACGGACGGGATGTAAAAGGAATATATACCGGAAGTAAAACGACACAGCAGTTCAAATATCATTGATCTTGAAAAACGACATTATTTCCAAACTTTAGCCCCCTCGTGGTCTAGCTTTGTATTTCGAACCGTCGATTCCTCCTTATGACTAAACGTAAAGTGTATTTTCCCTTTCCAGTGATGATAACTTTTTTTCACATTTCTGTCCATGTCAATAGTTTCCTATACTGAATTGTAGTTTGCCCTAATGCTTTGGTCACAATGTTCACCGGTATTCGGGGATAAAGGGGTTATCGAGAGTACACTGTCGGTCATGTCTGGTGTCCGGGCGGGGACCAGGCCAAAATGGCTAAAAGTCATACCAGGTGTACAGCCTAAGCCTAATCGGAAGGAGTTGTGACTAAAGCATAAATGACCTAATTGTCAATGGGCCGTAAAACTCAAACAAGCAAACAAAATAGTGAAAATACCTATGCTGTTACGATTTACCTGTATATTTCTTTCACTCATTACCCCTACCTATCCTGCGCCAATTGAGACCATCAGAGGGCGTGGTCTAAGTAATTGATCTAACAAATGAACGTCACTGTAAATGACCCTATAACCTTTTTGTTGCCTAGGTGATGCCTACATGGTGGTATCAGGGATACCAGAAGTAAATGGAGACTTACATGTAAAGGAGATATCATCAATGGCCTTAACCTTACTGGACGTGTCGTCTAAGTTAGACGTTCCTCACGTGCCGCGCGGGAGTATGGGAGTTCAAGTACGAGTAGGAATCAATACCGGTAAGCTGACCATAACACAAACTGACCATGACACATACTGACCAATACACAAACTGACCATAACACAAACTGATCATGACATAAACTACCATAACACAAACTTAGATTTAACGGTAAGCACCAGAGCTAACTTGTAAAAGTTAAGTAATATTTTATTTTCATATTCAATGAATAATATAGTACACATTAACAGTTATTACAATGTATCAGCTTATTATCAACAAAGCATATGTTCTTTCTTAACAATTTTATTGACAAAAAGTATAATTTTGTATATGTATCGGTTTGCAACGACCTGTTCTCCTACTGTGATATTTCTGAAACAAACATGCATTTTTATATAAATTACTTACATGCATAATCAATCATGGGGGCGTACTTATTCGGATAAGTTAGGAACGATGATTAACAATCCACGTTAATCACTACATCTTATGACTATAATAACCTGAACTCATACAGCTAAGAATTAGACCAGGCGTAAATATCGATAAATTCCAATTGTGGAACACCACAAATGACTTACCTTTTTCAAACTTGTTGTGATTGCTTAATTTTTTTTATCTGACTTAATTTCGGGAAAAAGAGTCATTATTTTTGTAAAACAACTTTTATTTAAGTATTTAGATGACTAAAACGGTGACCGCGTTATATCCCTACGGCCCAATAGTCCGAAGGCCCGTCAGTCCGAAGGCCCATTAGTTCTAAGGCCCGTTAGTCCGAAGGCCCAATAGTCCGAAGGCCCGATAGTCCGAAAACAGATAATACAATTGGGATTTATATGCGAATAGTACTTGAAATGAAACAAACGTTTATTACAGTTTTCGATGCAAAAGATTTGTTGTAAACTTGCTAAGGTATACTTACATGTATGTGACTATAGAATTGATACGGAAAATGATATGAAACAACGAAATGTAGCGTATTTTCAAAAAGAGCATAATCTTGAAATACATAAACGTATATGAAATTAAAGAGTATTATTTTGTATATGTACAATTTGATCCTGTTTAATATTTCCCCGAAAAATATTATTATGCGGACCATTTCCATCATTATGGGTAGAATAAACAATTCAAAGAATGTGGAAGCAAAAATAAGTCCTTAAATACATGTACATATTGTACAATATAACGACATTTACAGATATAATAAAGGTCATTTTTCGGTAAGATTTGATTATATACATCATTTATTCATGAAGCAACGTTAATCCTAATGCAATCGAATTACAGTGTACATAAGGCTTACAATCGGACATTTTAAAGCTTGTATGTTTGTAAGATAATTCATAGAATGTATGCTAGTGAGATATCCTATAAAATGTAAGATGTTATTATTTATTTTTTTTTTTTGATGTAATTTTGACCTGGCATTTTCATGAAGAAATGGCAACTTGCAGTCCATAGAAATTGTCAGATCATCAGTGCCGAAAAATGTTTTCGTCAAAATACGTTAACTATAACAACTCTCTAACTTGCAATATTTACTAATTTTCGGACTAACGGGCCTTCGGACTATTGGGCCTTCGGACTAACGGGCCTTCGGACTATTGGGCCGTAGGGATATAAGGGTGTCACCACTAAAACTTATCCTATGAAACAATGTAGTTGTCAAGGAAAATCTTACTTAATTTGTCTTTTGATAAATGTTCTCTGTTCTTCTTTTTAGAGATTGATATTCATATATTCTTCTTAATTTCTCAGTTTAACGTCTAAGATTCTTTTATTTTTCAAGAAGAATAAAATTCGCGATCGATAGATACTTCACCTGAAATTTAAAACCATTTTGGGCGATTTAATTTTGCAAGTTGGTATCTTCCGCGAAATAAGTAATGCACATGTGAACATTAGTAATACACACTCACAGTGACTCGAAATTGTTTGAGTGTGATCCATAAGGTCGTATGATATTGATTTAAAAGAGACAAAACTGGTTATTGAGGAAATTAATTTGGAGGACTGATGTACAAATATAGGTCAACTTCTAAGATAACATATTTCCTACCTAAGAAATATATACGTGTATACGTCTTGGATACAAGGTTCTGACATTTACTTTTCGGTTTCTCCAAGGTCCAGTGGTGTCCGGAATCGTCGGGATTAAGATGCCGAGGTATTGTTTATTTGGGGACACAGTGAACGTAGCGTCACGGATGGAATCGACCGGGAAACGTACGTACATGGCCATAGTCTGTCAAACTGAAGAGTCGGTTATTTTCACGGTTCAAACATTTCGCTATTCTGACTTAAAACAGGAAAATCAAATTGTAATGAACATAAATTTAGCAATATGACTATAAAGAGCACGTGATTGATTGATTTATTTTACAATGTCATGAACGAAATTTTCATGATCACACCATTAACCGCAAATTTTGAATTTATATCCGATAAAGTAACCAGCTATACAGCAAGTCTGGTAAAACAAGATATGAGTTTACAGAAAACATTTTCTTTTTCTCAGCATTTGATTAATTAATTAATCAATTAAGATATATTAAGACATATGTCTGGCAGACGTCACTAAAATTACCCTTCAGCTAATTCGATTAGATAAGTTTATCCTACATTTCCAGTAGAGATACAAATTCAAGAATTCCAATACATTAATCACTTAAATTTTTTATCTAAATGTTTCTTGCAGCTCTTAGAATTCAAATTTCTGAGGCCACGGCGCTTGCTTTGAGAAAGTACGACTGCTTTCAAACAAAAAGGCGTGGATTGGTCGAAGTAAAGGTATGTATCAATGATCATTTTTGCGTTGTTGGTTTAACTCCCTGCACATAATAACTTTTCTGCTTTTGTGTTTGAAAATGCGTAATCCTTTGTTGCCTGTATGTCTTCCGTTGCCATCCTTGATACACAAGGGGTAGGGTGGATATAACGTCAGTACTTGTAACTGGACTATCTCATTGTAAAACTGAAGGCAGTTCAAGAAAAAAATCTGACCATTCACAGGCCTAAAAATACTTCTTTTGAAGACCAAAGAGACAACGACGTCCAACTTGTAAGACTCACAGTCAACCACAATGTATCTTTGATCAATGTGCAATGTACATCAAAGAATTAAATTACATGTTCTGTTCTGCTGTCTCCAGTTTTACTATGTGATAGTCCAGAGATGGATATAACAACAGTGATAATAACCCTTGGAGTATCGAGGAAGTCCGTTGGAAGAGATGAGTACCTTTTAGCCATTAACTTTATGTTAACAACAAAATGGGTGACTCATATAAGTTTTTCGCATTAGGTTTACATGGTAAAGGTTTAACAACTCAAATTATATGGAATAGTCAAAATAATCAATATTTCAAGGCCTTAAGAGCCGAAAGCTTTTCATTTCTTTGTGTGTTCATGTTCCTTACTAAGCAATACATTATCTTTTATTATCATTTTATCATATAAACAGATGCCAGTGCATTTTTGCAAACAATCTTCATATTGCGTGCTGAAGCATTATGATATTATTATCTGAATGCATTCATACTTTGCATGATTCATTGCTGCCTTTGCAATGTTTCATATATATGTATTGGTGCTATTTTGGAAACTTCTAATCAGTCTAGCATTCACTGTTCAAAATTAAGTAAAACGATACACTGGGTATGATTTATAAAACTTCAAAGAGGAAAAGTTATGTAATATATTTCTTTTGTATGACATAAAGCTATCTATGACGTATGAATGAAACTTTTTTTACAAAAAATCCAAACTCCTCTTTGACCTCTGATTTTATTTTTGTGTTCAATTTATAATGTTTTAACGCTTTTGCTCCCATACTGCACATATATGTTCACTTGATGTCATCCGGCCTATGTAGCGTACTTGCAATACATGGACGTATTATTGATTTCAAATGTACAAAGGTTTAGGTAAATTTTCAACAGAGAACAATAAGCCCTAATAATAATAAAACACCTTTTGCATTTTAGTGTTATTGTCACAACAATAGACTGTGAGTACTAAAAGGCAAAATGTTATAGAAGAAATGTGCAACTTTCATATTTTTGTATTTTTTTACTTTGAAATTGATTATCTCAATTAATGGTCTTTCCACCAGTTAAGACGCTATTACGCGAAAAAACGTCATTAAACGTCATATTTTAAATTAATGACATCATACGAAGTATTTCAATATGAAAGATTATTCAGACAATGATTCTAATATTAATTTCATAGTTCAGATGATGCTGTAGGCGAGTACCGCCAGATCCCTAGACAATGGACACAAGTTTAGGGTGCTAATGAGCATGAATATCCCCAGAATAGTTTGTTGAAGACATGAGGCCCATCGGCTAGCCAAGTGCGATCTCGTTTGTTTGTTTGTTTGTTTGATTAATTAACGTCCTATTAACAGCTATGGTCATGTAAGGACGGCCTCCCATGTATGCGGTGTGTTGCATGTATGTTGTGCGAGGTGCGTGTTTTGGGAGACTGCGGTATGTTCATGTTGTGTCTTCTTGTATAGTGGAACTGTTGCCCTTTTTATAGTGCTATATCACTGAAGCATGCCGCCGAAGACACAAAGCAACACACCTCACCCGGTCACATTATACTGACAACGGGCGAACCAGTCGTCCCACTCCCTGTTTGCTGAGTGCTAAGCAGGAGTAGAAACTACCACTTTTATAGACTTTGGTCTGTCTCGGCCAGGGGACAGAACCCAGAGCCTTCCTCACAGGGGCGAATGCGATCTCGTCACTTATTGGAAATTCACAGATTGCAGCTGCTGTAACGAGAAATTCGTTGAAATCCTTGTCCAAGAGATTAACAGATACACGAGATAATAGTTTGATATAGACGTTGACATATCAAAACCGTGCTCTAGATAAAATGAATTTACAGAATACAATTTCAGATGAAACAGCACGATACAAACATAGAATATCTGTTTTCAGCCGATCCTGAAACTGCAATAACAATAACACTCATATCCCACGAAGACAATTGACCGATTCTGTATCTGATTAATAAGTTTTAAGATGCGGTATAAGGTATTCGGGATTTGACAAACGTAGTGACAAGGCAATCAGATGTAAGTAGTACCTATACGTCTAACCCAAGGCTTGACGAGGACTGGAAATCCATTAATTTTCATTGACAGCTGCAATTCCATAAAGTAGTGATTGCTTCTTTTCACCCACAAAATAGGATGACATGGGTCCTCTACATGAATTTCATGACATTGCGTGCGTCCGGTTCCAAACGTTAGCGCGTGTAAACTATTTCACTCTAGAGCTCTGACCAATAGTGTTTAAGTGATTCCATCGCTTGTCTAAACGTTTCATCAATCAACATACATATTCAACTTTATAGACTTTGGTTAGTCCCAAGATGAACTATTGTGAATTTTTCAGTCTGTAATTTCAATTTCAACCCTCTAAGAAACTTTTTGGTTGTCTTAGAATTGATTCTCATTGTCGTGGGGTTTTTTTCAGGGAAAAGGAAAGATGCTTACTTACTGGCTTGAACGATCCGAGGAACTCAACTTGAGGTACGAGTCGCCGCTAACAACACCGGCGGTTGTTAAACAATGAATGGCCGTCATGACGTCATATGCTTTTCTTGGAAATTTACCTGAAACATGTTATGGTTATGTTCATAACGTGTGCTAAGTTTCATGCTTTTACAAATACAACATTCTGCTAAATTTCTGCACGAATCCGATGAACTTGATGTCACGATGATGAATACTGTTCCAAATTGCTTTAGAGGCGACTCTGGGAAATAAACACAAATAAATCATGTGGTTTTAGGGGTGTATTGGCAGTGTATATTAAGACCTTCAGTTGGAGTGAAATTTTCGTCAGTTTCCAAAATTACAAAATATTCTACATGGTGATTGGCATTATCTAACCGATGGATGAACTCTGATGTTCACAATATCAGGACCACATGCACATACGCACATACATTATAACGCGCTTGGCCATGTAATTATTTCAAATGGTATTGCATACATTATTTGAAATTGAAAGAAGTGGAATTTTCCATTGGTTGTCTTTATGCAGAGATTGTCGCTAAGGAAAAGACTGAAATACCCATAGGAAGATAATGCTTACATCAGGTTCTGCCGCCTTACATTGTTATCTACTTACATCTACTAATTAAGTGCCGTCATATCTTTAAAGGTAACGATATGACGGCATGAATTGACAATGGCATCCTACTTTGATGGGGAAATAACAGTATGAGTTTTCTGGGTTTTTTATTTGTCTAATTATAAGTTAGTGGTCTTTTCATGGTATGAATGGTTGCATAGATTTCAAACGTATCAACAACGAACGTTAGCTCTGTATTAAGACAATCTATTAAAGGCAGGATGATATATTTGTATGGCAGATAGAGGTTATGGGATAAACAATATCCCCGGTATGTGACTGATACTTCACAGGTTTATCTGAATTTTTGGTGGTTAAACGAAAAACGACTGATCACTACGGTATATCTATATGTAGGTAAAGTTATGGGATAATAAGTTCCCCAACACGTCACAGATACTTGTCATGTTTATGTAAATTATCGATAGTTTGTTAGTTGATAGCTAAAGCTCGTGTCTTTTCAAAATTTGAGTGGTACGTACAGTAACTAGAATAAGCAACAATCACATGTTGGGGAACTCTATGTTTCACAAAGATTTCTAGTTTAATGTGTTATGTTTGGTCCATTAGATAGCTAATTAGTTAGTGCAACTCTGTGGAACTTAAGCTGTGTTAACAATATTTTGTAGTTTGTCGTTTGATATTATACAATTATGGACTTGTTTGTTGGTAAATATGATGTGATATGAACTGGAAAAACAGAAATTGGCGGAGGCGGAGCTGAGGTCAAAATCTCTTTTTTTTCCATTTCATATCACATAAACTGACAAAGTATTGATTCTGAAGGATCAGATTCAATATGATCTGATCATATTGATTAGATCATATTGAATCTGATATGATTCAGATATAATCAGAATTTTCCGAAAGATAGTCCTTTATACAGCATGAACAATTGCAAAGTCCTCGGTAAAATGAAGGACGAATGTAAATGTCAAATCATGGATCAGTTTGTTGGATTAAAACCAAAAATGTACAGCCTGGCATGTGGGAGTATAGAGAAACGTACGGCCAAGGGAGTTAAGAAAAGTGTCATTGAATACCATTTGAGACATCAAGCTTACTTACTATGAATCTTATACGTAGTTTTGACCATCAACTTTACAGTATTACTGTAAACAAGACCAGTTTGTCTCCTTACTATGACAAACGTTATTTCACAGGCATTGACGGCTTGGCTTATGGTCATTTTAAAATTCCACAATGATGAACCATTCCATGCTTTCAGTTTTTTTTAAACATGTATCTAATAGTCATCAATTTTTTAGTCAAAGTTCCACCATATATGATACTGTTTTTCCAGTTATCTACTAATTAGCTTGTAAATGCAGAGGAATTTGGTATAGACTAAGTCTTAAGTTTTATCACTGCTTGTAATTATAATAAACTATTGTAAAGTCTAAGCTTAAAACAGCTACTCTTTTTATTGCTTGTAAATATAATAAACGTGTGTATATGTTACGCCTAAAGTATCTTAAGCTTGTATATACAATGAAATGTCGGCTCTAATTGTGCATTCATTTTGTACTATTTGTGTTTTTCTTGTCAATGTAATAAAATCTCTAAAATTTTCGATGGAATCATCCTCTATTGATAAAAAACAATAACATTAGACATATTTACAAATTTTATTTACAGAAACAATAGAAAATTTACACGCATCCCTAATGTTTTGTACAAATATACACCAAGAACGTCCTTTAGAAAAAAACTAATCAGTTTATCATCGTCTTCAGTTTCATCCTCATCCTCATCGTCTGATCCCTCAGAATCAATACTTTCCTCGTCATCAGTGTTGTTTGTAAAGTAGTCATCAAATCGATGATTGAACCGTCTGAGAGTCACTCGGATGGCCTTTTCTCTGTCCATACCATCGTTTATGTAGTTTTCGATGGATTCCATCACTTCTGTGTGTAATTTCCCATGCTTTAACTGTAACAGGTTGGATTGAAGTGTCTTATAGGAATCAAAGAACTCCTTAAAGTCATCGTCTTTAAGTTTTCTGTCAGCCCTAGTTTTAGCTTCAGAGCTCGACATTCCTTCATTCTCATATTTCTCCACTTTCTTTTGCCAACGCTCTTCGTTGTTCTCTCTCGCTAATTCTACAAAATGTGTAAATACATTATCTTCTTCATCGTGTGCCTCTGTCGTGGATTCATTATCTTCGGAGATAAGTCTGTCTATCTTAACTTTTTTGTGAGGTAACTCTTCTTCCTCAGATATTCCTCTTTTTAATGAGTATCTATCGGGACAGAAACTTTTTATGTGTTTCTGAAGGTCATGTAAGTTTTCAAACACAATACCACAATCTCCGCAGCTGATTGTATTGCTATGTGGTTCCTCAAGTGAATGTTTCATCGTGTCTTCTTCAGAGTCTTCCGAATAGGTCTGTACGGTTAGAGTGTTCTTCTAAAAATGATTCGTTGAAACAGAAACCGGTCCTTTCATAGGCTCTTCCATATAAAACATTACGCCGTAGACGTAGAGATTCGGGAGTTGTGGGTTTCAGGTCCACTAATAAATACCCATACCTGTAGATTCTTTGAAGTGGCTGATTAAATGTTGTGGATTCTCCGGATACATTTGCCGTGCCAACGTCATAATTTGTTGTCTGTCAACGGGATTATTAAATATCACTAAGTAGTGACAATTTCTCCTCTGTTTAGGGTCTTTATTGTAATATAAGTTCTGATTAATAGCGATGACGGAAAGGTTTCTATAATGACTCCCCTCTGTAATCAACTCATTGACTCTTTAGTCCTTGGAGGCCGTTGACATTAAATCGTCAAGAATGATTATATTACTCATGTTCGGATCGATGAACGAATCTTGATCTAAATTAAGAGGTATACCCCGAACAAATTCTACTGAAGGGTAGACAGTTGTTTTGATGACGTCATACACAGGCTGCCATCTTTTGTAGAGCCATAAAATTCTCTGCGGAGAGGTGTTATGTTAGCTTAACACTTTTGAAGTAAAGTCTTGACAAAATAGGTTTTACCACATGAAGTAGGGCCAGACACGTTAGCTGTGAAGGGATGTTTAAAAACAAAATCCCGTTGTTGTTGAAGTTGTGGTAGTGGTGGTGGTGGTGGCGGAGGTGGTGGTGGAGGAGTGATATATGGTGGTGGTGGTGGAGTGATATGTGGTGGTGTTGGTGGTGGTGGTGGTGGAGTGATATGTGGTTTGGTGGTGGTGGTGGTTTTGGAGTGATATGTGGTGGTGGTAGTGGAGTGATATGTGGTGGTGGTGGTGGTGGTGGAGTGATATGTGGTGGTGGAGGTAGTGGTGGTGGTGGTGGTGGTGGTGGTGGTGGTGTTGGAGTGATATGTGGTGGTGGTGGTGGTAGTGGTGTTGGAGTGATATGTGGTGGTGGTGGTGGTGGTGGTGGTGTGATATGTGTTTTTTTTTTACTAAACTTTTGTAGCTCGCTATTGTAGAATGTTCTTGTTATTGGCTCTCCATCATAGTCTATAATTTTGAAGATAGGTATACCTTGGCGTAAGTATCGTGTTTTGATAGAAAACACTTCCTCTGTCAATTTTTACTCGTAATCTCTTTGAAAAGTTCGTATTGTGCTCGAAATACGGACCACATCACCTACTTTAAACTTGAAAGGCTTTGTAGTTGTCTTTCTGTCATCCTTCTTGGCTTCTTAGAATCGACGAATAAGTGTTTCCACAGGAGTGCTTCGTTCGACTTTACGATATCATCAGGAGATTTCCCATCTAAAGCGCTGTGAGGTCTGTCATTGTAATTCCTGACAATGTCTCGTAAAGCGTCCAAGTAGTGGTGAGTCCTATTGTGAGCAAAAATAGCGGTACATCAGCATTTTCAATGTTCTGATTACTCTTTCGGCATAGTTTGCGTGTGTAGGGTTATGAGTGACGTAATGTTGTACTCCTTGTTTGTCTAGAAATTGTTTGACCCATCTATTTTTCCATTCGCTACCTGGGTCTGATCTCACCTCTTCTGGTTTTCTTCCTTGACTGAATACTGTTTTGAATCCGTCTATGATGGACTCGTGGTGTTTATTTTTCAATGGAAACACTCATAAATGACATGAAAACACGTCAATGGCCACAAATAAATATCGCACTCCATCGTTTTCTTTTGCAAGGTTGGACACGTCGGCAAGGTCTACGTCCAATAAGACATCAATACATTGAGATATTACTTTTCTAGTCTGAAACTTGTATCACAGTGGATGCTGTAAGCTATAGGCGTCGATGTCGTGAAGGAAGCGACGAATGGCATGAAGACCAACCTTGTATTTTCTCTTCTTTCTTAGATACTTGTATATCTTTTCTGGTCCTGCACAGCTACAGTACAGCTCACGTGGATTTTTAAAAATCCACTAGCCCGTCACGGGCGTGGGCATAGTGGACCCCACGGCCCACCGGATATGACGATCCACGACGATCCGTCATATAGCGTGGGCATCAACAGTGCCCATGCGATATCGCGGTACGTGACGAGCCGCGATATATAGTGGGCTAAATTTCACTCGAGACACCGTGTTTCGTGACGATCCGTCATACATCGTGGGCATGTCATAAGGGTAGTTCTTCGCGGTCCACGATATACCGTGGGCAAGAGCTGCTTTTTTTGGTACAGAATATATACGAGTTTTGTCTTACGGTATTAAGATCGACCATCGGGTATATAGGGTCATCAAGAAAAGATTTAACATCTTGTATTTGAGCTATTTAAGTCAAAGAAGATGTCTTTCAAGTGATCCTTCGAACATGAAACTAGAGTAAATGAAAGTGTTTATATTATATGACATAGTGCCTCTTATGCCATTAAAGAACAAAAAATAACCATGATGAAATCGCAGCCAAGGAGGATTACAATAAGGTTGACGCAATGCACATAAAAATAGCACCGGTCCCTCCATATGTGTAAATAAGATGATCCCAATAAAGGTCATCCTCCTTCAGGAAATTCCTATGACAGGTCAAAAGGTTAGTCCCTCATCCCTCACTGGTCCCTCACCAATTCTTCCCGACAGGGAGGGATTTACTATAAATATAGATGGAGGGACGGGGTGGCGTAGAACTCACATTTCCTATTCATCAATAGTGACAGATTTCGGCCATGTCGTAAAGTGCGTCATGACATTTTATTTATTAGTTTAACGTTCTATTAACATTAACAGCCAGTGTCATGTTAGGACGTGACAGGTTTGTTAGTGGATGAAAGCCGGATTAGCGGCAGCCATAGAAAAAACACCTTCCAGCGATCAGTACCTGGCAACTGCCCCTCATGGGATTCGAACTCGACCCAGAGGTGGAGGGCTTGTGGTAATATGTCGAGACATCTTCATGACGGTTTAACAATTTCCACAGTATCTGTAAAAAGCTAAGCATGAAAGCGATCAACTGTGAAAGCAGTACTTGTGTGTCATGAGGGATTGCGTGGAACAGAAAACTCGATCAAAGCTTTGTTTAATGCTAATGATGTACGACATTTTTTGTCTATGCTGTGTGATCTTCTTGAAAATCGTGTTCTGCTCTATATGACAATTTATCTGCATTACCTGATATCGATCGGTATTAAATGATCTTCTTTTTCTGTTGTTTCTTCAATTCGTGATTGGGTTATTATGGGATGCATCAGAACTCTCAAAGGAGTGCGGTGTATGGGTGCATTTAGTCGTTCGTTAGGATAAAAGTCTGTCTTGGCGTATAAACACGAGGAAACACTTAGCATCACGAAGATATTTCAGGCATCTTCTAGGGCAAATGTCGGTAAATAGTGCCATGTCCCTTGAGTGCTACACTGTAACTGGTATAATGAATTAGAATGTTGGCAACAGCAGCGAGAAATAAAACATGAAACTTCACAAATTTTGTGTCGCGAAATTCATTTGTATCACAATGTTGTTTCCAACACAAACATTCATTTTCAGGGTAACGTTTTCGGGTTTAGTTCGGTGTTTGGTATCTTAGGTACCAGGTGCCCATTTATCGAAACAAAAATAAAGATTTTAGTCAAAACTTCTTAAGTTTTTCGCCTTGTTTAACTTTTATGAAAAATTATGACTTAAGTTTGTTTCGAGAAATCGGAGACTGGTCTCATATCAATATAAAATGGGCAAGAGAGGAAACAACACGAATATACCGCAGCCTCCCAAAACATACACCTTCATATACATAGGCATCGAAGTGCTTGCTATCCAGATAGTGCCCTCTGACAACACGCGAAGAATGATGCTGGTAAATAGTGGAGTTCTAGTCATGAAGCGGACCCGATATAACAACGGCATAGACATATTCAGTTACATTTCATTCACAAAGTCTAATATCTATCAACATTTGTGTCTGCAAATTTGCTAATAGGATATTCGGCTGGAATGCCCATATCCATAAATCGCTACATTATTCACATCTTTATTATTCTGCTAAAACCAAGGACGTCTCACTTATAAATCCTTGGCTAAAACCTATGAACATTTTAAGTTAATGATCTTTATAATTCAAATAGATCTTTACAGGATTTGTAAACAATGATAACTTAATTCCAGATAGGCCTTGGGGGAGGGGGGAGGGATGGAGGGTGGGGTCAGCTATGTTCACGAAACCTCCAATTGAAATACATGTATTTTGGAGTTGGTTCTATATGGCTTTACGTCCTGATGTTGACACAGTTTATGTAAACATGCCTTATTGCTGTGTAAACGCTGGACATCGACAAATGGTTTTAAAGCTTTTACTGTAATCAAAGTGACATTAATTAACCGTATGCACCTTTTATACCGAAAGCAATTACCATTTAAATTGCATTGGCAATTAAATCGAATCGCGCACTCTAATCACAGGAGATCATTGACGATATTTTTAACCCTTTAGCACTAAACCATATAGTTTCTTTGGTTTAATCTTAGTATTACAGATATATTAGACATTCCTTAGGATTTATTTGTTGTTCTGTCAGTCTTCATTGATTGACTTGCTCTATTGTTTACTCATTACAAAAGATATTCGACATTTTCTGATATTTACCTGTTCACTGCAGTCCCACTATATAACCTTACCAAGCGCATTTATATAGACTATGAACTTCAATCGCTTATTATAACGTCATTGTCATTGTGGCGTCACAATTGTGCCTGCGATCATGGAAATCGGCTGTTCATATGGCTGTTCCATCCTTGACGGTAACGAACGATTGATTCATTATAGATGCAAAATTCCTTGGTTTTTCAACATAAAATTGTAACCAAATGTAAATACATGTATAAGCATTGAACGTCTTTCAGTTGGCATTCATAGCCAATATGAGTGCGAACTGGACATAGGCAAATCTAAAATGAAGCGCTTAAATGTTCGTCTTCATTTCTGCAGATATCCTTTTAAAGACTTATCACCATAAGATATTTTCATGGTTGTCTTCCGGTTTGATGATAAAATGTCCAAGACACGTTTGCCTTGAAGGCGGCCTTGAAATAATCATTAGTCGATTTGATCTCTTAAATAGCACGTGACTTTAAAGCCAGCGATGTATTTTGAAGTGTGATATTTTTACATGCTACATTATTGTCTTCTACTCATATCAGAAATTCAGAAAGTGTTTTGTGGATCTAAGCTTAACATAGAACGTGATGGTTTCATGTCGATGACGCATTCAATTAATGATATCCTGGGGATAAAAGGTGTTATTCTTAACAAGAGCGGGTGCTTAAAAATACGGCTGGAAGAGAGGCAGAGTCAAAGCGGATATTATGGTATCATGATTGACAGAATTCAGGATTCAGACATGAAAAGTAGAATGATACATAAAAAAAGGTAATTACATGTATTTAGTTTGTCGTGCGACACCTTAAATGACTTTCACAAAGTCATTCAAGGTTCATATACTTAGAACAGGAGGTTATTTTTTCGAATATATATAATTTAGGAATACATCGTACATTGTATTTTTCTGTTTGCGAGATATTCCTTGTTTCTTAAAGAGGCTTTCTGTCTGCTTTTATATCTAGTCGTTGGTTTGTCATTATCACATAGTCTTTAGACACTAAGTCAACGATTTCAATAAAGCTTAGCGTAGACTATTAAAGGAGACTTTCCCCTGTGTATATATAATGACGAGAGATATTGTTATCTTGTCTTTGAAGCTTCTCTTTACTGCTTTAATTCTTAATCGTCGATATGACTTTGTTATAATTACAAAATAAATTGTAATTTATCCAAACGTACGCAAACATAGCCAGACGAAAGCAGAGAGGCCACCCATGACAGAATATTGAGAAATAGTGCAGCTTGAAGTTTGATGCCGACATACAGTACATGTATATAGTTTCTTCGGAACGAGAAATTGTTAGAAAAATGATATACATTGTGGCATGTTTCTTCTTTGTCTAACCTGCCTAAATATGAAAATTCAAAAACATTAAGAAAGTGATGGATCACCATAAATCTTCCTCTGTGTAAATACGAAAAGAATACTAAATACGGAAGTGAAACGGGGAGAGAGCTGAATAAAAAACAAAATCATCGGAAACAGAAGAATATATCTACCATGTTTGGAGGCAGCCATGAAATAGGTAAATTATCAGATCAAAAGTCCTAACCTCGACACATGTTCAAATTAAAAGCCTTTACTTCTATTAAGGCGACAATGATCAACCCTATACACCTTTTTACACCGAAAGCAATTACTATATAGTAGCAATTATATCATATCACTCCGTATAGGGACAAGCGATTATTTACCACACATTTTAAAATTATACATTTTCACCTAACTACATACATTTCCATGTGACATATTTGTTTCAACTCACAAGGCTTTATTCTAATTGAATTACATGGTACATGAATCAGTTAATCGTTGTAAAGCCATAATGCACTACTTTATCTAGTACCCTATATGTTACAACCGCCATATGCATGCCAAGGTCAAATGGGAATCGATATGTTTGCCTTTTTCGAGTCGAATCTGATCAAACAGATGCTCTTTGTACCTTTCACTCTAGTAAACATGACTATTTGATGACAGGAATATGTTCCAAATATGTACTTGAACATTTTTTTTGCATATATTACTAAACATTTGCGAGTAACACCTAGTTTAGTAATTTCTAATAAAAAAACGTACATCACTGCAAATTATACTATTAATGCATGCCTATAACTCTTCCCGTGTTATTGAGAATACTTCATAACCCTTATAATCAATTTTAGGTCATCTGACCCGAAGGGTCAGGATAACCTAAAGTCATCATTTTTCGTCCGTCATCGTCCGCTGTGCGACGTACGTTAACTTTCACATTTTCAACTTCTTCTCAAGTTCTACCCGTGAGATTTAACTGAAACTTGCTTGAAATGGTCTTGATCAAATGTTCTTAATATTAGATTGATCCAAAATCCAAGATGCCACAATAACCGCCATCTTGAAAATACATTTTGACTTTCGTCTCAAATTCTACCAGTGCGATTTAGCTGATTCCAAATCGAAGGTGGCTACCATGACGCCATATATGATTAATTTGACTATTGCTGAGATAGCCAGATGACCGTTAAGGTCATTGGGTCTCTTGTTCTCTTTTGCCAACCAGCAGTTTCGCAAAGGTTACCATTATATTCAGCATCCCTATTGACTACTATTATATGCACTAATTTTCATATAAATTGGCCAATGGAATCTTATAATTAGAAATGTATAGCTGGGTGCATAAACAAACAAGTATTCCAAGTCGACCAAAACAATTTTTCAAGGGTTTTAATTTTGAAACTAATTGATATATAGACGGTGATATCCTGAGAGTATTTAATGCAGGGTAAAATTGCGGACAAATCTTTTAAAAGAGTGAAATTAGATATAATTAGAAAGCAATTTTTCGTTTTCTCTTTTTCCTAAAAGTTTTATTACTTTTATTGCAAAAAAAACAACAACAGTTATTGCAAACAACATTTTCCGATAATAATCTAAAAGAAAAATGGCTACCATATAAAATATACGATACACTCAAATCATATATGAATACAAAATGTAGGGTACTCATCAAAGGATATCACAGGGCATGTTTGTACAAAACTAGTAGCTTTAATATAAATGAACACGAAGAATTCATTAATCGTTTTTCAAATCACAAATGAAAAGAAGAACAGGTAGTTTTATTTCAGAGGTTATTTCGATATGCAAATAAAATGGAGCCGAGGGCAGTTCCGTTGGAATTTTTAATATTTGTTTATACACCACCTTAACAACGCAAGTCTTTGAGGCGATCATGTAATTACCACCGTAATTTCTACACACAATATTCTATACGGAAATAAGGATTATTTCTGAAAGAGTCTATGCAAGACGATATCTTAAGATGATTGGGTAAAAAAGACATAAACCTATCGTCGAACGCTGTTATGTTATCTGTATTCTTTAACATTTTCGTAAGATGTTTCATACAAGGAATCTGCACGCGTTCTTACATATGTAACAAGATCTTATTAACCCTAATAAACCATGATAAAACTATAACACGAAGTAAGTTCCTAAGCTGTATGAATGCACAAAAGAGTCATATTTTTCGTGTAGATTTCGCGTTTTTCAAATTTGTGACCAAAAATTTTCATTGAATTGTTTTATAAGAGTGGACGAAACATGAATCAACAAACATTTATTTTGGCACATAATGTCGCCTCGCTTTCGGCCCATTTACAGTGGTATAAATTCTGTTATCAGCTCATCAGAAAATGAGATATTAAGTAAATTAGCTTCATAACTATGAGCTCACATATGATATAAATGGTGGTGTTATACGGTATTACTCACCATGTGGACTTATCTGATACGGTCTATAGTATACTAGATACAGATAATATATAAACCTCGCTATGAGGTTCTGGAACCGGAAGCCACATATGTTTTTTCTGGATCACGGACGGACAAAAAGTCACCCTGATAGGGACGGGGTGAAGGCATTGTGTGATTATCAGTTCTAGTAGGAATTGGCTGAACTTACATCGATAATAAAACTTAATTTCGCAAGGACATCCTTTTCAGTTTTAAAAGGTGGCCGCTAGGTGCTGGTTTAGTGACCACGTTCCCATGGATTTTTGTCTGCGACCTAATTTATCTCTTATCCGAGGCGACAGATCAACGTCTTTGGCCGATGTGTATGAATTGTCATAGTTTTTGTGAATTACTCCACTGAACATTAGTTTTTCTTGATGTGCGCGGCACTAAAGATCTAAAAACGTCATTCTTGGTGGTCAAGTACAATATGAAAATCCCATGCATGTTTTACAAAATAGAGTCGTTCACCATTTATGTCCATGCATGTTTTGACGGATTTACGGTACTTGTTTTCTTAAACACTAGCCTCTGCAATATAAAGTTGTAGTTAACAGTCTCATCAATACTATTCGACTGTTAACATAGAAATTAAACCGGAAGCGACGGTGATTGGCTCCGGTTTGCTCAACTAAATATGTTTTTTTATATAGTATAGAGGGGTATTTTTTATATATATTTATACTATAAATATTATTGACAGAACGTCAAACTCCTGTGCAAGGACGATATATTAGAAATGTGCCGCTGACGTAGCGTAGGTCAAATCTGTCCTACGTTTTCACATTTTTAAGAGGTACCGCGAGCTGACTATATATTGGGGGAAATTAAAAAGCCTAATAATATAGGCAGGTTTTGCAAACTAGATATAGGTCAGATGGCACGTATAGCTTTCACACATCATGTTCATCAACGATAGAAAAAATGTTAGTGCTAAGAAATCAGCATCAATATCAATAACGATATGATCGTTAGTGCATGTGATGGGTCAAAATTACAAGATTATACCGCAATTTCCTACACGTCACACAGACATACCTCAAGTTCAAGTTCATCATTTGTTTCAATAAGATTAGATACCGCCCGGTAATGACATTTAAGGATTGAATCTTGCTTTGGTCGATTTCATGGGGTGATGAATTGAGTTGCTCTTGAAACAAATTGTATGAACGCTTCTCGACTTTACATATCGTGACTACATTATGCATATTATGAAATGCTGTGCTTGTGTGTAAACTCGAGAAGCGTTCCGAAGAACAAATGAACATGGCGGTGACGGTTAAAGTAAGTGAGCTACACGATGTTTAAATGGAGTTTCTACAAAGTACGGGTCATGACACCTCCAAAGGAGATTGTGGATGAACACAGTTATGGGTACTGTTTACCACCACAAGCGTAGATTTTGTGATTTTGGCTTGGTTTTTGAGGTGCCCATTAGAGCCGAGACGACATTTCGACCAGACAGGCAAATGTCTACCTAGCATATTTTTCGTAAATTTCCCGATTCATCAAGACATAACTTCGTCAATACTTGGCCAATTTTGTTCATCAAGCACTCAATGGAAAGATAAATTATTTCTCTTTAAGGTAAGATATCCGTCAATGTTGTACAGAACCCATTTATTAAAATAATCACGGTTTTAAAAAAGTAGGTCCGTTTTTCTCGACCGCCGAGTTCATACCTATATATGTATAATGTTAGTTTGAAAAAAAATCGTGCCAGGTCCCTGTGGTTGTACATACCAAAACGATGAAATAATCTCGTAAATTTTGGTATGTTTCTGGCATGTGAAATCGACTCGTTCATCCCGATTTTTAGATTCTACATTTCGAATTCGCCCACAGTAAGTATTGAATTTAGACGAGACACAATGGATATACAAATTGATTAGAATGGTCAGTGCTCTCAGACGTGTGAGCTCATTAACTTTATCCGCGGCCAAGAAACATTACCTACAAAGCTAGATGTAATTAGCATTGTAATTAACACACCAATCAACATCAAAGGATTAATAGATATAAGACTACGTTATTGATTTAACAAGAATTAATCAAATACCATGAATTGTACCCAGCGGAAACAGAGAGGGTTCGTTTCGAATTGAATTGCGCGGCGGGAGATAGTTACACCAGTCACAGAGTTCTTTTGATGTTGTCACAGGTAACATTCACCTCGATCATTGTCATTTAGGGGTGTCCATACCAGAATGTAAAGGATCATATTAAAGGGCGTTTGGCTTTAATTACGACATCAAAGCCAACGTAAGAATGCTAACTACATACAGTTTTAAAGCTAAACAAATATGACTTTTGGAAATACAATGGACCATATGCTGTTCAATATCCCTAGATGTACTACAATTAATTACAATTGAACGTACTTTGACTTTTTCATCCAAATACGTAGTCCGCTAAACCTGCCTATATTATTAGGCTTTTTTATTTTTTTCATTTTTTTTTTGCCTAATATATAGTCAGCTCGCGGTACCTCTTAAAAATGTGAAATCGTAGGCCAGATTTGGCCTACGCTACGTCAGCGACATATTTCTAATATATCGTCCATGCAATGCCGGGAAAACGTACACATACCTTTATATTGGGATCTTATGTACTCCTTTGCCCCCATGTTACATCCCATTTATGAAATTAAACAACTGTGTACGATGAAATACTTCCGAGACCCTTCTATTTCACACATTTGTAATGGCCGCCGTATACACATTTAGTAGAGCAAACGGCAGCCAATAAACTTCGCTTCCGGTTTTATTTTTTTTTTTTTTAAAGTGACACGTTTATTAAAAAAAAGAATCATTCACCCTCTTTTGGGTGAGACATTTTTACACAAAACTCATTTTTAAAGGCAAAATATAGCTTAATTGAATGGTATTGATTATATAAAGTCCCAAAACAATGATTTATTAGCTATTTACAGGTAGTATTGGGTAGTATTGGGTAGTATTGGGTGTTATTGGGTAGTATTGGGTAGTATTGGGTATTTAGCCGCGCCGGGGCTCGAGTAGGGATTCCGACGAGAGACATTCATCAAACGTCCGAATATAAAAGAGTCTAGAGGAGGAATCTCAATAGGGATTAAGGTACGTACAGTAGTAGCGGTCGCGAGAGCGCGTGCGTCGTTTGAACTGTTCTCTTCACTATAACAAGTTGTATTAACACTCTCCATGCGTCGTAATGTTTACCGAGTCAGTTGTTGGGATTGTCGCTGCTCCATTGGCCTTTCCTTTCGCATTTTAGGTGAGTCAGTTGGTTGTTTTGGCGGAAACATTTTGGTTTAAAACTACGGTAGCCATGTTTTGTTTATACGGAGAGTGGTGGGTGTTGCGCATGCGTTAAGATTGAACTGCACTCTTAGCCGTCCGGAGGACTTTTAGGATTCCCATAGATATTATTATTTTCTTCGCATGTACAGCGATTTTGACGGAAAGTTTTATTTTTCTCATTCATAAGAAATTATACCGGATATATTAATACCATTTTTACCGATTTTACAGTCACTTGCCCGACTATTCGCTTTAACAAGAGCGGGTGCTTAAAAATACGACTGGAAGAGAGGCAGAGTCAAAGCGGATATTATGGTATCATGATTGACAGCATTCAGGATTCAGACATGAAAAGTAGAAGGATACATAAAAAAGGTAATTACATGTATTTAGTTTGTCGTGCGACACCTTAAATTTCTTTCACAAAGTCATTCAGGGTTCATATACTAAGAACAGGAGGTTATTTTTTCGGATATTTAGGAATACATACATACACTGTATTTTTCTGTTTGCGAGATATTCCTTGTTTCTTAAAGAGGTTTTCTGTCTGCTTTTATCTAGTCGTTGGTTTGTCATTATCGCATAGTCTTTAGACACTAAGTCAACGATTTCAATAAAGCTTAGCGTAGACCATTAAAAGAGACTCTCCCCTGTGTATATATAATGACGAGAGATATTGTTATCTTGTCTTTGAAGGCTTCTCTTTACTGCTTTAATTCTTAATCGTCGATATGACTTTGTTATAATTACAAAATAAATTGTAATTTATCCAAACGTACGCAAACATAGCAAGACGAAACCAGAGAGGCCACCCATGACAGAATATTGAGAAATAGTGCAGCTTGAAGTTTGATGCCGACATACAGTACATGTATATAATTTCTTCGGAACGAGAAATTGTTAGAAAAATAATATACATTGTGGCATGTTTCTTCTTTGTCTAACCTGCCTAAAATTGAAAATTCAGAAACAATAAGAAAGTGATGGATCACCATAAATCTTCCTCTGTGCAGATACAAAAAAAAAACTAAATACGGAAGTGAAACGGAGAGAGAGCTGAATAAAAAACAAAATCATCGGAAACAGAAGAATATATCTACCTTGTTTGGAGGCAGGTAAATCATCAGATCAAAAGTCCTAACCTCGACACATGTTCAAATTAAAAGCCTTTACTTCTATTAAGGCGACAATCATCAACCCTATATACACCTTTTACATAGAAAGCAATTACCATATAGTTGCAATTATATCATATCACTCCGTATAGGGACAAGCGATTATTTACCACACATTTTAAAACTATATATTTTCACCTAACTATATACATTTCCATGTGACGTGTTTGTTTCAACTCACAAGGCTATATCTTAATTGAATTACATGGTACATGAATCAGTTAACCGTTGTAAAGCCATAATGCACTACTTTATCTAGTACCCTATATGTTACAACCGCCATGCATGCCAAGGTCAAATGGAAATCGATATGTTTGCCTTTTTCGAGTCGAATCTGATCAAACAGATGCTCTTTGTACCTTTTAATGATACTAGTAAACATGACTATTTGATGACAGGAATATGTCCGAATATGTACTTGAACATTTTTTCGCATATGTTACTAAAGATTTGCGAGTAATGCCTAGTTTAGCAATTTCTAATAAAAAAAAACGTACATCACTGCAAATTATGCTATTTTTGCATGCCTATAACTCTTCCCGTGTTATTGAACATACTTCACAACCCTTATATCCCATTTTAGGTCATCTGACCCGAAGGGTCAGGATGACCTAAAGTCATCATGTTTCGTCCGTCATCGTCCGCTGTGCGACGTGCGGTAACTTTCACATTTTCAACTTCTTCTCAAGTTCTACCCGTGAGATTTAACTGAAACTTGCTTGAAATGATCCTCACAAGGTCTTGATCAAATTTTAGGTTGATCCAAAATCCAAGATGCCACCATAGCCGCCATCTTGAAAATACATTTTGACTTTCGTCTCAAATTCTACCAGTGCGATTTAGCTGAAACAGCTGACATGATCTCTGGTTGATTCCAAATCGAAGGTGGCTACCATGACGCCCATAAGGTCCTTTGGTCTCTTGTTCTCTTTTGCCAACCAGCAGTTGCGAAAAGGTTACCATTATATTCAGCATCCCTATTGACTACTATTATATGCACTAATTTTCATATAAATTGGCCAATGGAATCTTATAATTGGAAATGTATAGCTGGGTGCATAAACAAACATGTCAAGTATTTCAAGTCGACCAAAAAATTTTTCAAGGGTTTTAATTTTGAAACTAATTGATATATAGACGGTGATATCCTGAGAGTATTTAATGCAGGGTAAAATTTAGTCCGCTAAACCTGCCTATATTATTAGGCTTTTTTTTTTAATTTTTTTTTTTTCGTTTTTTTTTGCCTAATATATAGTCTATATATTAGGCAAAAAAAAAATTTAAAAAAGCCTAATAATATAGGCAGGTTTAGCGGACTAGGTAAAATTGCGGACAAATCTTTTAAAAGAGTGAAATTAGATATAATTAGAAAGCAATTTTTCGTTTTCTCTTTTTCCTAAAAGTTTTATTACTTTTATTGCAAAAAAAAAAACAACAACAGTTATTGCAAACAACATTTTCTGATAATAATCTAAAAGAAAAATGGCTACCATATAAAATATACGATACACTCAAATCATATATGAATACAAAATGTAGGGTACTCATCAAAGGATATCACAGGGCATGTTTGTACAAAACTAGTAGTCTTAATATAAATGAACACGAAGAATTCATTAATCGTTTTTCAAATCACAAATGAAAAAAGAAGAACAGGTAGTTTTATTTTCAGAGGTTATTTCGATATGCAAATTAAAATGGAGCCGAGGGCAGTTCCGTTGGAATTTTTAAATATTTGTTTATACACCACCTTAACAACGCAAGTCTTTGAGGCGATCATGTAATTACCACCGTAATTTCTACACACAATATTCTATACGGAAATAAGGATTATTTCTGAAAGAGTCTATGCAAGACGATTCTTAAGATGATTGGGTAAAAAAGACATAAACCTATCGTCGAACGCTGTTATGTTATCTGTATTCTTTAACATTTTTCGTAAGATGTTTCATACAAGGAATCTGCACGCGTCTTACATATGTAACAAGATCTTATTAACCCTAATAAACCATGATAAAACTATAACACGAAGTAAGTTCCTAAGCTGTATGAATGCACAAAAGAGTCATATTTTTCGTGTAGATTTCGCGTTTTTCAAATTTGTGACCCAAAAATTTTCATTGAATTGTTTTATAAGAGTGACGAAACATGAATCAACAAACATTTATTTTGGCACATAATGTCGCCTCGCTTTCGGCCCATTTACAGTGGTATAAATTCTGTTATCAGCTCATCAGGAAATGAGATATTAAGTAAATTAGCTTCATAACTATGAGCTCACATATGATATAAAATGGTGGTGTTATACGGTATTACTCACCATGTGGACTTATCTGATACGGTCTATAGTATACTAGATACAGTAAATATATAAACCTCGCTATGAGGTTCTGGAACCGGAAGCCACATATGTTTTTTCTGGATCACGGACGGACAAAAAGTCACCCTGATAGGGACGGGGTGAAGCATTGTTGTGATTATCAGTTCTAGTAGGAATTGCTGAACTTACATCGATAATAAAACTTAATTTCGCAAGGACATCCTTTTCAGTTTTTAAAAGGTGGCCGCTAGGTGCTGGTTTAGTGACCACGTTCCCATGGATTTTTGTCTGCGACCTAATTTATCTCTTATCCGAGGCGACAGATCAACGTCTTTGGCCGATGTGTATGAATTGTCATAGTTTTTGTGAATTACTCCACTGAACATTAGTTTTCTTGATGTGCGCGGCACTAAAATCTAAAAAACGTCATTCTTGGTGGTCAAGTACAATATGAAAATCCCATGCATGTTTTACAAAATAGAGTCGTTCACATTTATGTCCATGCATGTTTTGGACGGATTTACGGTACTTGTTTTCTTAAACACTAGCCTCTGCCATATAAAGTTGTAGTTAACAGTCTCATCAATACTATTCGACTGTTAACATAGAAATTAACCGGAAGCGACGGTGATTGGCTCGGTTTGCTCAACTAAATATGTTTTTGTATATAGTATAGAGGGGTATTTTTTATATATATTTATACTATAAATATTATTGACAGAACGTCAAACTCCTGTGCAAGGACGATATATTAGAAATGTGCCGCTGACGTAGCGTAGGTCAAATCTGTCCTACGTTTTCACATTTTTAAGAGGTACCGCGAGCTGACTATATATTGGGGGAGAATTAAAAAGCCTAATAATATAGGCAGGTTTTGCAAACTAGATAATAGGTCAGATGGCACGTATAGCTTTCACACATCATGTGTTCAAACGATAGAAAAAATGTTAGTGCTAAGAAATCAGCATCAATATCAATAACGATATGATCGTTAGTGCATGTGATGGGTCAAAATTACAAGATTATACCGCAATTTCCTACACGTCACACAGACATACCTCAAGTTCAAGTTCATCATTTGTTTCAATAAGATTAGATACCGCCGGTAATGACATTTAAGGATTGGAATCTTGCTTTGGTCGATTTCATGGGGTGATGAATTGAGTTGCTCTTGAAAACAAATTGTATGAACGCTTCTCGACTTTACATATCGTGACTACATTATGCATATTATGAAATGCTGTGCTTGTGTGAAACTCGAAGAGCGTTCCGAAGAACAAATGAACATGCGGGTGACGGTTAAAGTAAGTGAGCTACACGATGTTTAAATGGAGTTTCTACAAAGTACGGGTCATGACACCTCCAAAGGAGATTGTGTATGAACACAGTTATGGGTACTGTTTACCACCACAAGCGTAGATTTTGTGATTTTGGCTTGGTTTTTGAGGTGCCCATTAGAGCCGAGACGACATTTCGACCAGACAGGCAAATGTCTACCTAGCATATTCGTAAATTTCCCGATTCATCAAGACATAACTTCGTCAATACTTGGCCAATTTTGTTCATCAAGCACTCAATGGAAAGATAAATTATTTCTCTTTAAGGTAAGATATCCGTCAATGTTGTACAGAACCCATTTATTTAAAATAATCACGGTTTTAAAAAAAGTAGGTCCGTTTTTCTCGACCGCCGAGTTCATACCTTATATGTATAATGTTAGTTTGAAAAAAAATCGTGCCAGGTCCCTGTGGTTGTACATACCAAAACGATGAAAATAATCTCGTAAATTTTGGTATGTTTCTGGCATGTGAAATCGACTCGTTCATCCCGATTTTTAGATTCTACATTTCGAATTCGCCCACAGTAAGTATTGAATTTAGACGAGACACAATGGATATACAAATTGATTAGAATGGTCAGTGCTCTCAGACGTGTGAGCTCATTAACTTTATCCGCGGCCAAGAAACATTACCAACAAAGCTAGATGTAATTAGCATGTAATTAAACACACCAATCAACATCAAAGGATTAATAGATATAAGACTACGTTATTGATTTAACAAAAAATTAATCAAATACACTGAATTGTACCCAGCGGAAACAGAGAGGGTTCGTTTCGAATTGAATTGCGCGGCGGGAGATAGTTACACCAGTCACAGAGTTCTTTTGATGTTGTCACAGGTAACATTCACCTCGATCATTGTCACAGGGACCTGGCACGATTTTTTTAACTAACAGTATACATATATATATATTATAGTATCAAGGGTATGAACTCGGCGGTCGAGAAAAACGGACCTTTTTTTATAAACCGTGATTATTTTAATAAATGGGTTCTATAAAACATTGACGGATATCTTACCTTAAAGAAAAATAATTGATCTTTCCATTGAGCGCTTGATGAACAAAATTGGCCAAGTATTGACGAAGTTATGGCTTGATGAATCGGGAAATTTACGAAAAATATGCTAGGTAGACATTTCCCTGTCCGGTCGAAATGTCGTCTCGGCTCTA
>SAYR01068178.1:535461-577905 GCA_004382745.1 Argopecten irradians irradians
AAAAATATGCTAGGTAGACATTTCCCTGTCCGGTCGAAATGTCGTCTCGGCTCTAATGGGCACATCAAAAACCAAGCCAAAATTACAAAATCTACGCTTGTGGTGGTAAACAGTACCCATAACTGTGTTCATCCATAATCTCCTTTGGAGGTGTCATGACCCGTACTTTGTAGAAACTCCATTTAAACATCGTGTAGCTCACTTACTTTAACCGTCACCGCCATGTTCATTTGTTCTTCGGAACGCTTCTCGAGTTTACACGCAAGCACAACATTTCATAATTTGCATAATGTAGTCACGATATGTAAAGTCGAGAAGCGTTCCGAGAGAAAAATGATCATGGCGGTGACGGTTAAAGTAAGTGAGCTACACGATGTTTAAATCGAGTTTCTACAAAGCACGGGTCATGACACCTCCAAAGGAGATTGTGGATGAACACAGTTCTGGGTACCACCTCAAGCGTAGATTTTGTGATTTTGACTTGGTTTTTGAGGTAACCAATAGAGCCGAGACGACATTTCGACCGGACAGGGAAATGTCTACCTAGCATATTTTTCGTAAATTTCCCGATTCATCAAGCCATAACTTCGTCAATACTTGGCCAATTTTGTTCATCAAGCACTCAATGGAAAGATAAATTATTTCTCTTTAAGGTAAGATATCTGTCAATGTTGTATAGAACCCATTTATTAAAATAATCACGGTTTAAAAAAAAATAGGTCTGTTTTTCCCGACCGCCGAGTTCATACCCTTGATACTATAATATATACATATGTATACTAATGGTTAAAAAATTTTCGTGCCAGGTCCCTGTGATCATTGTCATTTAGGGGTGTCCATACCAGAATGTAAAGGATCATATTAAAAGGCGAGAATGCTAACTACATACAGTTTTGAAGCTAAACAAATATTACTTTTGAAAATAAAATGGACCATATGCTGTTCAATATCCCTAGATGTGCTACAATTAATTACAATTGAACGTACTTTTACTTTTTCATCCAAATACGTATCTGAACTCATGACCAATTTAATATTCATATCTTCATATAATTCACTCTGTTTAAGAAAAGGCATCTCTAATCATTGCCATTCGATTTGTTTTAAGGTTCAGATGACTAATTCGATAAACTTTAGTCGTTATCTGTTGATATGTTTTTTATGTTATTGAGCTTTTTTCTATACATGTGGTCTGGTCATATCCTCATCACATTTGTCTATCCAAATTTTAAGGGAAGCTACGGAATAAAGTTAAAGTAAATATTCGGGCAATGAAAACCAGTCAAGTTCTGCTTTTTTGTCCAGTTTTGACCAATGAAATCATGGAAAAGCCCCATGTTTCAGAACAGTTCTAAAATAAATTCGAATAATTTGAAAGCGAGGCTGCTTAAAAATGTCAACAGGACAAAGTCAGCAGGGAGTTCTGTGAAACAAATTAATTTCTTTTAATGCAGATCGATTTTAAAGGAAAAAAATGTTTTTCTGTTTCATGAAATTTATGAAATTATACTTGGTAGGCCTAAATACTAATACCATTTTTTCCGAGTTTTCCCTTCCTTTGCCGACTATTTAGAACGTGACGTCATCAATACATGCGGCGTAACTGCGGCGCGAATTGTAGATTACGTCATTAATTTGACGCAAAACGACGTTCCTGCGATCATGGCGCGATGAAAAAGCTGGAAAACAAGTGGAATTTCATCATTTTTTTTCTACTTAGTATGAGAGAAAAAGCATCAAACATGGGTCTGTGAGCCCGAGGCAAGCCTCGGGTTGACCGGCCAAAATCTTTCACTCGGTTTGAGATATCCCTGTCCACTTCACAGACCCATGTAAGATTCTAATATGACTGAAGGCAAGGCCTTAAAGGGCGCAGCCGGATGTTTCAGTAACCATTAATTATACAATGTAAAAAAGTTCAATTTATGGAAATAACGCAGCCGAATTGTCTTATTGGTTTGGTTTTTTTTTATTCGTATATTCACACTCTAACCTTGTCCCAAAAGAAGGATATCCACAGCTCAACTCGATTTGCGCTCTTCTAAGAAGAGAAGTCTTCTCAGAAGATTTCCAGCCTGTAGACAGAAGAGCTTCCTGAAGTAGAAGAGCTACAATCGAGTTAGGCTCACATAAGAGAAAGAAGAAATTTTTGATAACTTTCCGAAACAGATATTCCGATTTGGGTCAGATGATTATATTGGAAGGTGGTCTATCACTTGAACGCTTGCAAATAAAGAGCAATAGCACTAAGCTTCTGCCGGATGAAGATTACGTTCGTCGGGTCAAAAAAGCGTTTGAACCGCTTGATTATATATTGAGCTGACTTCAAAGCATCGCATTCACGATGATGGGATTTTTTACAGTGGGTAAAAACATGGCGGCCGCAAACTGAAGCTGTCAGTGTGTAGGGTTGAATTTTGAAGATAGTGTTTTCCTTATATATTCATGTATGCGTTACCTTAGAAGTGCTTCGCGAGCTGCGCCCTTATTAATCTCATCCTAGGGTAAAGACAAGCTACACGAGATCTTTGCACGTGCTTAACAATTGTTTGACGTCACAACAACAGTCTCATGACGTCACCACAACGATGAAATGACGTCACAAAGACGACTAAGACGAGGATTCATTGAGTTTACGTCATCCTCGCTTGCATAAGTGACACGTTTATTAAAAATAAGAATCATTCACCCTCTTTTGGGTGAAACAGGAGATCTCAACCCTTGGATAAGATTCTTAAGCTGTCAAACACTCGGGAAAGCCTCGTGTTTGACAACTTAAGAATCTTACCCCTCGGGTTGAGATTCTCCTGTCTCACCTCAAAGGGGTGAAAGATTTTATTAATCCCACATTTCCTATACGTTAAAAGTACAACGATGAATTTTATACAGTATTGACACCAACTATTAGAACGATCTGGATACTATAAAACAACTTACATTCTTGGCCACTTAGTTTCGCGTTGAAATGATCCACAGATTACTTCACAAGGATTAGCTTTCAATATTTTACATTTTAAAAACTTATTGTGAATTTCATTGCCCTGGGATCTCGGAATTTTACTCAGGGAGAGGGTCAAATTTACCATAGTTTATATAGGGAAACTACGGAAGCGTATTGGAAACACATTTATGAGCATTATTTATTCAATTTTCATAGGAAATGTAACAGAAGTAACGGAATCAAATACTCTTCATAGATTAAAAGGTTTAATTGAAAGCTCATCACAGACTGATTTCATGGGCCTGATAGGCCAATACATGGTGCTTATATACAGTGTATTTCTTTGTTTCATTCTGTATCCGAACTCCGGTGACCAATCAGAAAAAAGCATGGCTGACAGGTGGCTATGTTTTTTATTACTGCTATATAGACTTCATTTTTAGTTTTCCCGTGTTATAAAACATTTTCAAGAGGAAAGAAAAAGGTAAAGAATTACAGAAATAGAGAAAAGATCCATCTTTGATTGGCATGATTTACATCAGTCAGTAGTGGGTACCAAGTTCATTAAACTTTAATGTGCAACTGCTGGGGCGTAGGAAGAAAAAGGGTCCTCCTGCACATTTTTGTGCGTCATCTTAGAAAATTTTGCCGCTTTGCGGCGCATTTCCTAAAACGTTCAAGCACGTAATGTTCAAACCTATCATAAAAAAAACCAATACACATGAACTAGACTAAAAAAAATCAAGGGATTCTACGATTTCAAAAATGCTTCTTTAAATATTAATTTGTTTATATGTCTTAGCAATTACATTTTTTTAAATCAATTCATTATTTTTTTGGGTTAAACAACAATGTGCCGATGGTGTGAAGCCGGTATGTTCAGATCGAGCAGGGTTGCATAATGATATGGCGACATTCACAATTATAATTCATAAAAGGTAATTTTAAATCGAAAAATTACCACGTTAAGACCGTTTTAAAATCCTCAGAATACATTTTTTTAAATCAATTCATTATTTTTTTGAGTTAAACAACAATGTGCCGATGGTGTGAAGCCGGTATGTTCAGATCGAGCAGGGTTGCATAATGATATGGCGACATTCACAATCATAATTCATAAAAGGTAATTTTAAATCGAAAAATTACCACGTTAAGAACGTTTTAAAATCCTCATAATACATTTTTTTAAATCAATTCATTATTTTTTTGAGTTAAACAACAATGTGCCGATGGTGTGAAGCCTTAAAAAAATAATCGATATTCTAATATTCTAAATCGTAATATTTGTTCCCGGGGGAGACCCTCGGACCCCCAAAACACCAAAATCTCGCACATTCGGCGCTCGCAAAGTCATCAAAATCGTATTTTTTTTCGGGTGAGACCCCCGGACCCCCCAAACACCAAAATTTCGCGCATTCGGCGCTCGCAAAATGATCAAAATACATCTTAAAAATCATCATAGCCATTCCTAAAATCGTAATATTTTTTCCGGGGGAGACCCCCGGACCCCCAACACAAAAATCTGGACCCTTCGAGCACTCGCACGCCATTTTTGCATATATATTTCATTAATTTCCTATTAGGCTCTCGCCACATGTGGATGTGTACAAGGATTATATGTAATGATTTATGGAAAAAAGGTACATAAAGATATATAATGGTTGTGTGTTTTAATTAATCTCCTCCTGTGGGAGGAAGTCTCAAGTGACCTATTTGCAATTTTCTTTTGGTCGCATCATCCAGTGTCTGTTTGTAAACAATTTACAATCTTCTTATATTGATAACCAAGACCTCATGCATGGACATGAAATTTGGGCCATAGCATGCTGGGATGAAGGGGACACAAAGTTTTGTTAAAATCAATAATTTTGGATCCTATATACCAAGTCACAGGACTGAGAACATATTTATTATTTGTCTAAAAGCAAAACATCATTTATAACTGTGGCATATCGGAATCAGGTGACTGTTAGATATATATCCTTATTTGCCTTCTGCTCATTCTCAAACTCTCACCATTTGTAAAAAATTCAAATTCTAAACAAACTTCTTCACCACAACTATGGTTTTTCCTCACTTTACAACAAGTTCAAAAACAACAACAATATAAATTACAATCATGAATATTTAGTTTTGGTATTATGATTTTTTTTTTTTTTTTTTTTTTGCAAATTTTCAGGCAAAAAAGCATGTTTCAAATTAAAATTCATCCACATATTTAATCTCCATTTTTATTTGATAATAAAAATGAAAAAAAAAAAGCACTTCATATCATAGCAAATGTACATGGTTTGTCAAAGGTAATTTCAATCAAGGGAGATAATCAGTTTTGAAGGATTTTCCACACAGTGGAAAAGTTAAGATCATAATTCACTTTCCATGCATTATTCCAACCAAAATTTAGACTGGTACATTTTCTGGTCAACATCAATTAATATTTTCAATAGCATCAACCTTTTCGCACCTACAGGAGGAGATTAATTCAACACACAACCATATATACTTTATATACTTTTTCATATATCATTAAATATAATCCTTGTACAAACTTTATAGACAGTGGGGTCGCTAAAAGGAAATTACGAATACGCTAATTGGCAAATTAGCGTGTGAGCGCCGAAGGGCGAGATTTTGAGGGTCTGGGGTCGACCCCGGGAAAAATATTACGATTTAGAATGGCTGAGATGAGGTTTACAATGTTATTTTGATCATTTTGCGAGCGGCGAAAAGGGAGATTTTGGGGTGTTTGGGGATACGGGGGGTCTCCCCGGAAAAAATAACGATTTTTAGAATGGCTGGAGATGAGTTTTCACAGATTGGTATTTTAAATGGGGATTTAAAAGCTTTCTTACCATGGTAATTTTTCGATTTAAAGTAACCTGCATTTATGAAATGATAATTGTGATAGTTTGTCGCCATATCAATGTGCAACCCTGCTCGATCTGAAACATACCGGCTTCACACCATCGGCACATTGTTGTTTAACTCAAAAAAATAATGAATTGATTTAAAAAATGTAACTTGCTAAGATATATAAACAAATTAATCTTTTAAGAGACATTTTTTGAAAGTGTGACGTAGAATCCCTTGATTTTTAGTCTAGTTCATGTGTATTGGATATTTTATAGATTTGAAACATTATGTGCTTTGAAAATGGCGCCGCGCAGCGGCAAAATTTTTTTTAGAATGAATTACGAAAAATGTGCAGGAGGACCCTTTTTCTTTCAATTATGCATTTAAAATCAAATCATTCAGTGCGGCGATGTAAAAAAAAACACCCATGTTTGCCCACGTCGGGGAAGGGGGGCAAGTTTAATGGCAGGCTGACCCCTGTTACTAGTTTTGTATGGGGGATTCTGTTACCTAGATTTGAATGGCGGGTACGCTTGTGACCTAGATTTGTATAGCGAGTGTCTGCTGTGACCTAAATTATAGGGCTTGTGACGCGGACCTAGTAATCGTATTCGTGACCTAAATTTTTGGGGTATGGACTTAGATATGCGGTATTGGCTGTGACTAGATTTGTAATGGCGGGCTGACGCTGTGACCTAGATTGGGTATGGCGGCTGACGCTGGACCTAGATTTGTTTGGCGTTGTGTCCGCTGTGACCTAAGATTGTATGGTGCGGTGACGCCTTGTCCTAGGATATTGTATGGTGGTTGTCGCAGTGACCCTAGATTTATATGGCGGGTGTCGCTGTGACGCTAATATTAATATAGTAGGTGTCGCCTGTGACCTAGATTTGTTTAGCGCGAGTGTCGCTGTGAACGTTAGATTTGGTGGGGCTAGTGACGGCCTGGTGACCTAGATTTGTATGGCGGCATGACGCTGGTTACCTAGATTTTGTTATGGGGTAAATCGGGGCTGTGGACCTAGATTTGTATGGGAGGATGGATGCTTGACCTAGGATTTTGTTATGCAGATGGCGATGTGAACCTAGATTGTATAGTGGTGTGTCGCTGCGACCTGGAATTTCAATTGAAGCAACAGACGCAATATCTCAAAAGGATTCCTGTCTTGTCATTGTAACTTTTTAGAAAGTACCACATCCCTAACGCTACCTCTATAATGGAGTCCTATGTGAATTACACAGACATCAACACACGCATCCACCCATATCCGTTGTTGATATTCGTGGAGTCTTGTAATAAATCCACATAAAGGAAACGCATAATAACATGTTATTCCTCAGACCAATTTGGGCACCACTATTATATTGTCGTCCTACCGTCGTTTATGAACATTAACGCCTTAATCACATACGAAGTATGGAAGAATATACTGAACCTTTGCAATTCGTGAACTTTTGCATTTCTAATGGCGGATCACATCCCGTTCTGATCGACGGGCTTCACGGTTCCGGATTAAGAACACTTCAAAAAAAAATCTGATGTGACAGAACGGAGAAGTCAATCCGTTGAAGACGGGTATGAAATGTTTATACATATAATATTAACGAACGAGAAAGGGCGTAACGGCTCTCTGAAGGGTATTAATTGGAGTTGGGACAAAATTTCTACTTAATGCAAAGCGAACGTACACCCGGGTTAATTTAACACATTTTTTCCCGCCGATTTTAGTCTTAAATTATCATAATTAATTTAATTGTTTTTATACTAAATCCATCTCTGATTGAGATTTTTTTTCTTCATGCTATGAAGAAAATATCCGAGAATAAACGCGAAAATCACGACGTATTCCATGACGTCACAATAGAGACGTTCGACGTTGCGTATTTAATTTAGAAAAAAAAAAATCATTGCAAGTCAATAGAATCGTACATTTAAACGTATTTTATGTTTATCAAATAGTCTGAAATATGATTATAGGCATTGGTGAAGTTTCAGTTAAAATTTTTCTAATTTTGTATCCCCTACCGATTTCAATATTTTGTGTTTAAAAAAGTTACTCAGAATAATGATAAATTATAAATAAATCGGGGTTGTGCACTTAATGATTTGTAAATACTAAATTATATTTGGGGGACCTTACAGCGGGTTTTATCTACAAAGAGTGGGCCAAAAGGATTCGGGCAGGTAGCCAAAATATACATTATCGCATTGGGCATAACACAAGCACCATGCGGGTCAAATCTGTGGCAGGCCAAGGTACACGCTCAATTGGTTGGTTCTCGCTACTCCGCTTTCTCACCCATGGCAGTCCTTAATTACCCTGGCTTGTTAACGTGAAACTAAAAATTATGTCAAAACTTTTGCACAAGTGTTTCCAACATATCTTCATACATAACGAGTAAAAAAATTAGTTACATTTCAGCTTACTGAAGATATTCCGTCATCTAACATAAATCGAGTTGTTTGCCATCAAGTTAATTTTTGTGCTTTGAATGAATTTTCATAAAACTTTTAAATTTAAACCCCCTTATGGTTTCAACAGGACTGCTGAATAAATAATAGCATCTCAATTTTCTCCCAGTTATGGCGCATAAACTTTAAGTTATGGTCGGTCGTGACTGAACTATGTTAAATGTTATTCAATAATGATGGAATAAAAATGCATACTGGTAGTCACGATTCAGTTAATTTTATTTTGTTTAAAGACATCACGTTCATCCTGTTTCTCTATTGATGGCAATGCCTCCTCCCTCTCCAGTATTATGGAATCTGAAACTATGGAATCTCTGTTTCTATCAAATCCAAGATCATCTCCCATGGACGCTATAAAGCCAAGTTTGTAACCCGCATAAGATGCACGGCCGCTTCCTTTGTCCCATGACCACTAAGCTTTGCATAGCGTTCTCATAAGGTAATAATGGATTGACAAAACCCACGTACGCCACATTCGCCTCTGTAATTAAGCTCATTAGTGTTGTTGGTCTGATCGGGTACGTGTAAATACAGATAACAGATATCTATCTCTAATTTCTCTCCTAATATGGTTGTGATTTTATAATAATAGCCATGCCTCTCTTTGTTCTTCTAAAGACTAGTTCGTAATTACATACGGTGAAGCCTCTGTTGGAACAATAACCATATAGTTAGTCTCTTTATGTGTCATGGGGTCTTGTTCACAGCTCAGTGTCAAGCCCAAGTCAGCAAACTCAAAACACAAAAACTTTTGCCAAAATGCTGTATGTTTACAATTTCTACTACTAGTACTGTGTGTTACAAACGCAAAATTATTTCAGTTAACTTCAGTTGAAACTGTTCAAGTTCAAATTTATACCTGAAAAGAACAAAACAAAAGTCCAATTTTGGTCAACTTGACTGGAAATGTTTCTTCGTTATGAAATTGGCCTAAATATTAGGTAATTTTCCAGGGGTAGAATTTAGATCATTCTCTTTTCAGTTCAGATTTTACAAGATATCATGGCTGAGTACGACGAGTTTGTCTTAGCGTCGGTAAGTGGTGTCTTTAGTATTTTAATACCAGAGTGATTCCCATCCATCTACCCCCTCATCCCCCTTGTGTGCATCCTCGATACTCCATATCTTATAATCGATAAAGGTAGGTGTCGGTTACAAAGCGAGTTTCTGCAAGAAAATAAGAAGCCGATTTTTCCATAGCATGGCTAGATTTTGAGAGAATTTGACAAGACAGCCGGTTTTATATATTCAATGTTTCCTAACAATTAAAATTTCATTGTCAACAGAGCTACAATTTTGTAAAAATTATTCCAAAAAGAAATAAATCTTTATTATAAGCTACGACTGAAATACAACGATATATTGCTGTATGACTTTCTGCATCTCGACATCTCTTGTTAACGACCTAATATTACGACAACTTGTGATATTATCTAAACATGTCCAATTTACATGACGATATGTTTAGTTAAATGTTCGTCAATTCGACTTTAAGTTGTATGGTCTATCACTTTCGCTCTTTTTTGTCATAGTAAAAACTGTTATAGGTGATACACATTTTTCCTACGTCTGTCCGAGGTTTAAACTTTCTAATTTTACCACTTTTTATAAAGCTGCAGCGGCAATGGAGTATTTTAATTACAAAAGTATAAAAAATCTTTTAACGTGTACACGCTAAAAAATAGGCTCGGAAAGATACCGAATCATTCCGAACTCTTTCCGAACATGGGTCGCGACAATCTCGAAGTAATACGAGAGTTTTGAAACCAAGAGAAATGTCAACATTTTTCGTAAACAAAACACGTGGTCGACCTCAGCAGACTGGATGTACTAAGAAATTAATGCTAAAACATTACGAATTTTGATACAACACAATATTGAATTACGGCAATGTGTGAATGAGATGTTTCAAATTTATCGCTTTGTGGACATGAACCAGCACGATTTGCTCATATTAGTCAGAAGGAAAACGTTAAACGAAGGTACTGAACATGGCCGTGATTGAAGGTGCTTTATTCAAAACCAGGAAAATATTATCCCTAGATTTGGCTCTCTTATAGGCCGACATATGCTTTTGGGGAGCTAAATCATCAAGTTACATAAAACAACATCTCGTTACAGTGGAAAATTACCAGAAATACAACTTTAAGTTATGTCGACAAAGGACATTTTAAACAACCAAGTAGAGGCCATATACGTTCCGTATATAACACACACCTGGGTGTAAGTGGAATGTAATATAACTTGTTAAATAGCATTGTTTTTTTTTTTCAAACGCGAAATATCTATATAAAACGGAATGCTGCTCTTTCACAATTGACCGCAAACTCGCGCTGCAGTATGAATTAGTGTATCGAAGGCACCGCGAAAAGATTACCGCTAAAATAAGTAGTTCACAGTTTTAATGTTCATGTTTTAATAGAATCTGAATAAACGGCATTCAAAACATTATTCTTCTACTTGATCTTTTTCTTTTTTTTTCTTTTTGGTTTTTTACTTTCATTGTAAATTTCTGTATAAATGAAAAATAAGGAGGATAGTTTTGTCATATCAAGTCCAGTCAGAATCCAATTATTTAATTATTCTAAGCAAAAACATTATAGTAGGCAAGGAGTGCCGATCTGCTTTCATAAAAATGGATATTAGTCTAAGGGAGGTAATCGATGCAGGATGATAACGCTGGCTGGTGACAGCTGTGTCAGTTGTAACATCTGTCTTTTTTTTCTCCATAAAAACCAAGATTTGCTTACCGAGTGCCACTATTTTGTAGTGGTTTGTGTTATTGAACTCAACTAAATTCCATAAAAAATTCTTTCATTGACAACAATATGGTATCATTTCTAAGATAAAATAGTGTATGGACCTAATATTGTAGAAAGTTAAAAAAGTTAAAGATAACTCACCGTTGTTGACGTCTACCATTAGTTGAGACTGTTACATCGCCTACTGACCATCAATGATACTTATCATTTGAACATTAATTGGTTTTTAATCGTGTATATACATATGCCTAATTAACACAAAAAATAATATAAAATATTTATTTTGCTTTTGGTGCATGCGCAGTTGGAACTTCATTCCATATAGTGCCAACGGAATTTTGTTTAATATTTTTTATCTTGAAGTAAAATTAGATGCTCAAACTTTTCAATGTGGTTAATGGTGTAAAGTAAGTAACTTTTTATTTACTGGAGAAAAATATACCAATTCGTCTGCCTTCCTGGTTTTTGAATAGAGAAAAATACCATTTGTCGCGGTGGAGCATCTTTAAAGATGCTCCACCGCTGACAAATGGTATTTCTTCACTATCAAAAACAGGAGGAGACGATTTAGTATTTTTCTTCAGTACAAAAGTTACTTACTTAACACCAATTACCACCGTTAAAAAGTTTGAGCTTCTAATTTAATTAAAGTTTTTAAAAATATGAAAAATAATTAATGCATTCCCGAAAAAATTCCGTGGCACTATATCCTATATGGAATTAAGTACTGATTGCACATGCCACCAAAGGCGAATAAATATTTCATATTATTTTTTGTTTTAATGAGGCATATATATACACGATAAACACCAATTATTGTCCAAATGAAGAATATCATTTATACTGCTGTCGGTAGTGGAGCATCTTTAAAGTTTTTTTTCATACATTACAGAATTTATAATTCAATATTTAATTTGATCATTTAAGACTATTTACTGAAAATAAACATTTTATAAATGTCTTAAATTAATTAATACCGTCCTTTTCTGAACATGATGTAACTGTTGAGGTTTAACTTATACAAACGATTCCGCTTGAATAGGGTAATTTCCAGAGGAAAATATTCCGTTAGGCGGAGATGGCATCTGCACCTCCTTGTTTGACTCCTACATGTATCATCTTATATGATGTTTGCAAACTAATGGAGAGTTTATGCTTAGGCCAAAAAAAAATTATGTCTGGTTAGGGTTACCCCGACCGACCCTAATTTTTTTTACCCCCGACGCTAATTTTCTTTTCAAACTTCCTACGAAAAAAAAGTAATTAAAAAGTCGGGACTTCCGGTCCGGCCATCATTTTAGAGTGAAAGACACTAAATTTTTTTTCAAATCCTCACGACCGACCGACCCTAATTTCATTTTTTTTTTTTCAATTTAACCCTTAACAGACTTTTTTGGCCTTATGAGTGTCGGTGTAGTACTGGTACCTGTATAATATACAATGTAATTTTTGTATCTATAAGTCTTAAGGCTCTAAGTTAATAATTTTGACAAATCAGTAGGGTCCCCGCTAAATTCTTATCCACCAAGCTATCAGAATCCCCACAAGCAACTGCAAGTCTTATCATTATAGCAAGAAAGAGCAAGGGGCAATGAAACAAGTCAGATGTCATTACCCTGCTGAGTCTGTTACTTGCATAGAGGATCTGGGGATCTAGTCGTGTGTTATATGCTAAAAAAAAACATGAAATAATTGACAAAGTGTGTTAACTGCTCAATGACATTATATAACAATCAGATAACCTAGGTGTGAGGTAGCTATTTTGCTAGCAGTAGGATATATGTAAAACGCCAGTATGGAATGAATTTATTACACGCTAAAGATAATAAGTTGCGCTGCAGTAAGTATGGATGTGTATTTCATATAGACACGTTTGGTCATAACGTACGTGCACAAGGGTCTGAGAATTAGTTGCAGTTTGGGTAGCATGGTAAATAATAAATGGACACTCTGGTGGGTCCACATTGATAAAACCTGCAACTATCAGACCCCTGGAGATCAAGCTGGTACACAAATTAAGTAGCGAAGAGCAAAACAACCATCAATAAAGGGGACCAGAGATTGGTTTGTAACTAATATAGTTAATAAACATTGTTCTCTCTTAATATACAGATATCCAATATTTTTCTTTTAGTAGATATGTAGCTCACATCAATATGATTGTATCATAGTTTAAATTGGACTGGTCCATCATGATTTAGGATGGGTGCTCAAATACATGTACCACGAGCCATACAGTTGTAGTGGAAAATGAGGGAAAAACTACTTTGCCCTAAAGGTCTATCATCGGTCCCGCCAACCTATACTAAGCCTATCTGTAGTAAAATGATTCATATTTTCATGTTGGGTCATTGATTACATGGCAGTATACAGTTCCATTACAACTGAATGCAAGACAAAGCTAAACGTCAAAAATATTTATTACAATGGTAACTGTAGCATTCGCAGAAAATCCAATCTAATTGTAAAATAACGATAGAGTTGTGTTTGGCTCAAAATTAGACAAACAAAAAACGAAGTATAGGTTAAGGTGTACACTAGTTGCGGAGAACAAAATCAAAAGGTCTAAAACAATAAAGTAAATAATATACGAAAAATGACATAATGACGCTGGAGGATGTAACATTACCGACCAAAATGCAGGGATTCGCCCGCGCGTAAAACTGATGGAACACGAAGAATCAAGCGTGACGGCGCGATATGGACGACAGCTGGAAAGGTTAATGTAAAATAAATGTGTAGGAGGGGAGGAAGTAGTAAATATTTGGTAATTAAATAAACTTTTTGACTCATAAAATTATCAATTTCGTTTACAGCCCCAGTTGTAAAAAAAAACCTGAATGTGTGTCGCTAGTCACGTGAAGCTCTTAGAATATAGTCTCTTCCATTGGTTTTTCTGTAGCCTAGTTGCTACATATGTTATATCTGTGTGGCGGATAATAGGCCTGCGTCGAGGAGAAAAAAGGTGGCTCCCTGGCGTGCCGGTTTATAGTCGGCAGGCGACCCGTTGACTAAAACCGTAACAATTGGACGCAATTCACGTTTCGCCACCGCACGAAACTCCGTTCCACGTGTGGTTACCGGGGATCGGGAAGAAGACACACAGGGATAACGACGAGGAAGAAGATAGTTCGAAATGTGGAAATTTCGCCGACTTTGGGTGTGCAGCGCATCGCCTATGCGAGGGATGGCTGTGGGTTCGCATGACACTAACTTTTGGAAACTAAATAAGAAACTTGATAGTTTTCGAGTTTATGCTCCATGGAAACCCAAAATAGGCTCCTTAATCGTCCGATTATCCTGGCATGACTATGCTGAAACGAAACTGGCGCTACAGATAAACATGTCCGGTAATAACATTTCGTAAATAATACAATATAGCTCAGAATATATTCATTGTGGCAAACTTAAATGTTGCGATGGCTAGGAGTCTGTGAGGGCCAAAGACCTAGTAGAACGTCCTGCACAGAGAAATGAACAGGGGGGGGGGTTGGAAATTAAGTTTTTTTTCTTCTTTTCCTGCCTCAAATTATATTGGTGTGACAATGATGTTTGCCTGCTAAACATAAATTAATTGGGAGATAGATCTATAAGTATTTCATTGGGGAATGGATTTTCTTTTTTTATTTAAAATGGGATTCAGTGGCTTCATTGAGTGGCCTTGGGGAGTTGGGTATTAATTTGGTGTTTTATAATCGTCTGGCTGCTTCCGGTGATATTTAATATTTGCCACAACGACTGACTGTATAAGAGAGTCAGTTAATTCAATCCAATTCAACTTTATTGCTTCCTTAACTGTTACATGCATACCGAAAGAGATGCAAATAGCAAAACATACCTGTACATAACAACATTGACAGTAAATCCGCACGAGTCAGACTTGTAATTGATAGTGATAGAACGGTGACTTGTGGTATTCAGCGATGACATATTTTTTAGCCATCTAATACTCTGCAATGCATGTATTTTACTTGTTGCAGAGTTATGGCCCTTGCATTGACTGTGTAGTCCCATTCTTGCCATAGGCAATGCATACTTGTATGTATGATATCCGCGCAAATTTTTAGGGGGGATAACCTTTTGGGGTTGAAAATTCGGGTGCATGGGGTAGTGGTCCTAGCCAAGGAAAAATGACCCTATTGGGGACATAAGTTTGCTTTGGGGTGATAGTACCGATACAGGGTGTGGTGATGGGCGAGAACTGAAGCTGGGGGGTACGAAGATTCTGGTCGCCCTGCCGTAGGGCCTTTGACTTATCATGCAACAGACTTCATTACTTGTTTTCGGTTGTTTGACAGGAAATGTTTGTTGCATAACTAAATAAAATCCATGGGAGGTGGTCTAAAAGTCTTAAGTGGTGGGGTGGCTATAATGTAAAAAAAAAAAAGGCAGGTCAGTCATCAGTGTCGGCTTGGCTTTTGCAAGGCTTTTTTAAACATTATTAACGGCCCAAAATCAGCCCCCATTCCCCATGGCAAACCTCATTGCAAATATTATTCCAATTCAAGCCTTAAATTTCCCAAAATCAAAATTTCTTGAAACTATCCAAAAATATTGCATTCCATGAATTTTGTTGGTTAAGACATTAAATATTTGGTGAAAATTTGGCTTCAGAAAAGAACATAATACATTGGAATATAAAAACTATTATTTGTTAGGCTTTATTTCATATTTCTAATTTTTTTCCCAAATCCTGGTTCCCAAATTCAAAGCCACAGCGGGCTGGCGCCCATTTCCCAAGGCAGTGGGCTATGGTTTCAGTTAGGTATCACTCCAGTGATCTGGATTTGGGATTTGTATTTAAAATGAATTATTGAATTATATTTTACCTGTTATGCACACTAAAACTACAAGGAGATTAACGCATGGGAAACATATTGTGTCCTCCAGACTTGAATATTTTGTAAGTTGATAACAAGGCGAATGACTATTCATGACAAGTACACCAAGTTATCAATTTGCTATTTTTAATGATGAACTAATGATGTATTGTTCTTGTGGTTCAAGGTTGTGGCGCATTGTAAAAATTTAAAGCCCCTTCAACTATGAGAAAAGCTGCCACAAGCTGAAAGAAATGATGATATAACCAGTGCCACTTCGCCAAGGTAAGGAGAAACGGGGAAACTTGTGTTGGGATGACCCGTCTCTAAAAACTGTGTACCAGCGATGAAGATTTGGGGCTAATGTCGAGGACAGAGATTGAATCTAGCTGCGTCTTGTCACTATCAATATTCAATAAATAAAAGGGGTTTTTACTTTATAGCATTTAATGTTACAATTGCAAAGTAATTGAATGTGCTGTAAGTATAATGAAGAAACCATTAAAAATCTGTAAAGCAATTTACATGAACAGGGTTACATGTTTGAAGATAACCAGTAAATATACTTTTATTCGGGCAGCATACCATTACTTCATTAGAAATAACAAAATACATAGCAAATAATACTCTTTCTTTAACTTTAAGCAAAACATGGCGCACATTAACTGATTGAACTTTTTGATAATCATCGGTTTGTGTGTCGCAAATTAAAATAGTTGTGGTATTTCTGTTCATTTTTCCAACAGACTATGGGAAACAGGCATGTGGTCATTATTAATCAAAGTGCTGGAAGTGCTGAAAGGTTAAGGGCTTAATAAAATAATTGCTAGGAGCGTGCCATGGGCGCAGGACTATATATATACTAGACTGGTTATAACTCCTGGTTACTCGAAAGCCCACATTTCCTTGGAGTTACTCCACATTTTCGTCGGAACTGATTCATGGGGTCCTGACCTGTTTCCTATACTGTTTGCATTATTAAACAAAACCCGGATAGGCTTGAACAGGCTATATATAATTCCGGGGTCGATACTCCCTTATTCTTGAACAGATATTTATAATTCCGCGGTTTCATCTAATACAAAGTATTTAAACCCATGTATTCATCGGGGAAAGGTGTTCAAAGCCATTAAAATACATTTCAAGCCCATATTTATGTATTAAATATATATGTTTTTAAAATTTGATATATTGCTATCATAAAGACAGTAACACCTTCTAAAAAATTTTAAATGCTGAAAATCATTGTAATAAAAATATCATTGCCGGCAATCGTGACCAACCTGTCGGGATCAGTCAAATACCTTGTATTCCTCACGGGTTTTACTGTAATAGGTACAGTGCAAACACCATAGGCATTAATAAAAGATGAGTTCATAATTTTGATCTTCTTGAATTGGGTCATCAATGATTGTCAAAAAAATAACGAAAGTATTAAAAATTGGAATGTACAGGAAATGATAAGAACAAATTATATAAAAAAAAAAATACATTATTTTTATACTTCTAGCATCTCTGTTACAGGTTGGAGCTGGTGTACTGGAAAATCCGGCGGTGTGTTGGCAAGTAACGGGTGTTAGTGGTTACCCTACTTGAAAATCTTCGCGTGGGAGGAAGAGTTCTCCAAAGACTACGGAAGGAGGCAGAGATGAAGGGTAAATGGCAATTCTTAATAGAATAAACAAATATAAATTGACCAGAATTTTTTTTCCTGGGTTTTTTTTTTTTTTTATACCTGGTCTAGATATGGCCAAACAATGAATGTTATTTTGTCACTTCAACTCCAGTTTTAAAGGTGAAAAATTGTAACTAAAGTTCATGAATTAATATGATATGGGTTTAAAATAGTTACAAATAATGCTTGAATGAAAGTCTTCAATTTGTGTATAAAAATGAACTCGAGATGAATTCATAAATCATGAAGTATAAATGTAATTGCCCATTTTAATAAACACGACTGATGTGAATCAATTACTTTTTAGAATAAGTATTCAAATATAATGACTTCATCAATATTATTTCCGAAAAAAGAAAAATAAAGGGTATTATTTTCGCATAAAGGAATAACTATGATAATTTGCAAAATTGGGATTGAACAATTTTTTTGGAACGTGGGTTTTTAATTTTATCAATAGGCTGGCATCTCAAAGGGTTCTAAGGAAAGAAGCTGGACCTTCCTGGGCACTGAACTGTTTTAGATGTTGAGGCAGGGCAGAAAAATACCTTGGGCAAAAAAAGATTGCCTTAGGTTGGTAAGAAATGATTTGGTATAATGGTATATCAGATTAATTTAAAGCAGTTAGGATCCGATAATTTATATAAAAGGAACATTATATCAAATCAGATTTTGGTTTGCGACAAAGTGGAGGGGTTAAAGGAATTGGATTAAGAAAGTGATTTTGCTTGAGATTATATGAGTGATAAAAAGTAATAAAAATGTATAGCGTTAATATAGTATGCTTTAATTGAAGTTGTATTCTGTTTCTTATAACAGACAATTTCCCAGACTCCTTTCCAGTATTACATCTAAAGAAAGAGATGGTGGGTTTTTTCTGACATACATGTTAACTTAGAGGGGAATAATGGGTATCTACTAAATTAATACGTGACATTTTTATTTGGCTACTTTTAGTAATAAAAAATTAAGTTTCAATAGAAGCAAGTATTTTATCCAGAATAACCCATTCGGATTTTCAGGGTTTCTTAAAGACAGCCCTCAAGGGGATTTAAGTGGCATTCAAGGAAAGCTGCTGGATGTACTTGAATGAAAAATGTTCGATTTGGTTACACAAGTGATCAAGCTGTTATGATAAACTTGGATATTTCTGAGTAAGCATTACTACCAAACCGATTTTACTGGGGGATTTCGCCAAAAATTTCAACTGTTTTAGTGTTACAGTGGTCAAGAGACATAATCAAGAAATGTGTTTTTATGGTTTTGAGTGATAAAATGTAATAGATATTGGGAGAAGGGCAGGGAATTAGTCTTGCATTAATTAATTTAAATCTTAAGTTTTGGAATCAAGTTAAAAACAAATCTTTATAGATTTGATAGATACAAATAAAAGTTTAAACACTAGTTGTCTAGTTTGTCTAAAAGTTTGAAGCTTTATAGAGCCACTTTTGAATGAATTTATCTCCCCTAGAGCTGTGTAAATGAGTTTGATCTGAAGGGACATTCTCCTTGGCTGGATGTACATTCATATGATTTCATAAATATGGCGGATGAGTTTTTTTGAACATCTTATGAAAGAGGCAGACATTTGCTATGGGGAGTTTATTTTCCAGTCCTTATTTTGTTGGGTAGCAGTATACATTATTAAAATTAACGCATAAATTATGCTGGGGGCTTTATAATTACAGGGTGAAAGTTGTCTTGTTTCCAACCTTAAACGTGCTCAGAGTCTTTTATTTGGAACTGAACAAATTTGAAAGGATCCTGTTACCAAGTTTTGGGATTTAAAGAAGGGTGACAACAGATAACCTCAGGGAACTTTATTGGCCATCATTGGTGTAAGTCCCAAAAGGTTACAAATGGGGGAATTTCCATTGTTTGCTTTACTTAATAGCAACACTCTATCATATGCTGCTTGTCAATTTTTGGGGCAACAATGTTTTGTTCATTAAAATAAAAATTTCATCTTGGAGAAAACTGATTATGGGAAATCTTCAAATTTTCCTAAATCTTATGAATATAAGTGTTGATTTTTTTTTTTTAAATCACACGTCCTGAGGAGTGTTTAGAAAAAAAAATATGTCAAGCCTTTAAATGAAACTAAAAATTAAACATAACACAGAAGACGCTGCTGTCGATTCCAATGTACATCTGACGTACTGTAGTAGCAGTACGTCGATTACATAAGAGGAATAATTTTGGACTCATGAAAAATTCTTTCTTTCGGGCCAATGCTGTTTTTAAATACGCCAAATGCATTTTCAATATTCGGCCTAATGGCGATCGTGCAGAGTGAGCCCTGTGGTACACTCATTTCCTAATAGTGATTCTCCAAAGTTTTGAATTATTTTTATTATTTGTTCACAGAGCTGGTCTTTTGCGGTCGCACCGTACTCAAGTGGCAATGCTGGATCTTTCACAAGATAGGTCCCTCTCGTTGTTGCTTACTTTGTGTCGACTACGTAAAGATGTTAAATTGGAACCAACTACTGGAGAAACAGGTATATTAAGTGATGTTGTTCTTCGCCGACAACTGGAACAATAGATCATGAAAATTATGGGGGCACAATAATTTTCAATAGTGTACACATGCGATTTGTAGCCATTACAAACCCTTATTATCTTTGTTAAAACTGGGGAATGCTAATTTAATTTTGCCAAGTGTGCTTTGAATTTTGGGTGAGGGTTTAATTTTTTGTGTTTTCCTTTTAGCAGGAGGCATATTCTTCGGAGTTAGATTTCATGGTTCACTAATTTCCCTATATTTTTTTAAACATCAATTAATTAGAATTGGATAACAATTTCTGAATATTTTTGTTGGTGTGTTTATAAATTGCACAGAATTAAGTGAAAATGCGAATATAGTGAAAGCGAATCCACCATGAAATTTGGACCTCTATGCAGTATTCTGTCTGGCATAAATGAGCTATGTGCAAAAATAAATTAAAGGTTTTTGTTTTTATTTGGATTCTTTCTTGGAAATACATTTAATATAATAAAAAAAAATCCTTTTTCAGAGGTGGATGAAGGTTGGGAAAGAAGATCCAAGGATTCTGGTAAGGGGAGGTATACTTTGCTGTAAGGAACACTTTGGGATAATTTGGGAACCCGAATTGGAAGGAATTTGGAAATGGGATGGCAGGGGATTTGGGGGAGGGTGTACAAGTCAACGCACGAGACAGTCGGAGACAGAAATTTGTCCATGACGAAAAATTCTCGTAGTTAATTAATATTACTGGGTTTTTCTCAAACTGGGGGCTGGACCTTTTGAAAATAACTTTCATGAGATACACAGGATAAGTTATTTGCTTAAGAAGGAAATGCTTCCTATTTTTCTTTGGTATTTGTGGTGATGCAATTTTGTTTTTACTGGAGTTTATACAAATAAGAATATGAAATTCTCTGATAACATCACAAATTTTATGTTGTCAGTACAGGCGCTTTTCTTTCGCACTGGGAAAGTATAAAATCGTATTGTTTTGCTTTATTTCATTTTATTTTTATTAATTTTCCCAAATCTTGTTTTGTTGCACATTTTCCGCCTAAATTCAAGGCCATGTGCTCCATTTTCAAAGCAGTTGAGAAAAAGCTCTGGTCATTTCATATTGTAGTAAAATTCAGATGTATGTTTTTTAAAATGCAGAAATGGATACATTTGAGCAATTTGTCAACAGATTTCTTAGATGAAACTTGAACCTTTTATGAAATCAAGACTGTCCCAGGCTGACAACAGTGGTCCAGGCAGTGAAGGTATGTTTTTTTTTATAAAATTTTAATTTTATACATTTGAACAAATATATTCATCCTTAGTGTAATAAATCTTTTTCTGGAAATTGGATTTATTAAAGATCCTTATCACTCTTTATATTACTCAGATGGGACATGAACTCTGTATTGAATGGAATTAAAATAGGTTAGAAAGGTAATAAAAAAAAATCCCAATGTCAGCAAAAGAATTTTAATCAGGTTTTTGTTTTCAATTGTGCGTAGAAAACATTTTGATTAGTAAATTTATTTTTTTCAGGTTTGGTTGCTAAAAAATTTTGATGAGATAGTTACCTGAATGACAAAGATGCACTGTTAGAATTCTACGCCCCATGGTGTGGACGCTGCAAGTCACTGGAGCCTAAAATAATAAATGAATTAGGAGAGAAGGTAGGTGCAAGAAAAACACAACTCCTTCTTTTTAGATTGATTTATTTTAAAACACTTAACTGGGGGTATTAAATCAACAATTAGGATATAAAGTTATGAAATTAATTTTTTTATTAAGAAATGAAGGGGGTTGGAAAAATACATATGTCTATTCACATAAAAATAATTGGCATTATGATGATAGGGAACCTTTACATCCATGCATATAAAATTAATTCAATTGGGAGCCTATATCTTGGGATTTTGGTGACTTGATCTTGGTTTAAATGTAATTGGATTTCTTTTTTCCCAATAGCTCAAAGGGGGATGTCTCTGATATTGGTTATTGCTAAAAATGGATGCCACAGGCTTATGATGTCCCAGTCAATATGAAGTCAGAGGGGTTGAGTTTTAAAAAGTTTGAAGAAATTTCACATAGGCATTTACAATGAAATAAGAAGCAAGCTTTTTAAAAGACAAATATAGAATTAGAAGGGGAAAAATCATATTAACCGAAAAATCTGGAAGACTACAACACCTGAACAGTTTTTTTGATATTAATTGGTCAAGTCAATTTTTTACTCCATCATTTTCAGTGAATTTACAATGAAAATTTGTCTGTTTAACATGGAACAATTTAAATTATTTTTGATTTTCTTCTTTCAGCTTGCCCAACCATATACTTTAAACCAAAAATTCTGCCGCACGAAAATATGAGGTGGGTATTAACATGATATACAATTTATTGTCTAACATGATATACAATTTGGGTTGGTTTAAACATGATATACAATATCAATAATCATAGGGCATGAAACAAAAATATTTTTGGTTTCCGGGGGAAAAATTGGGGTTATTGGATTCCATTGATTTTTCTCACCCAAACTATTTGATTAATTTGGGTTGGATATTTCTTCCTATTAGGGAGGGCCGGGAGGAAGGTTAAGTGGATTTCTTGAAGGGGTATTTGTGAACGCAACGCCGAAAATAAAGGCTGGCGTCAAAGGCAGCATGGGGCGGCGAAGAAGAAAAAGAAGAGAAGGAAAGACCGATTATAAATTAAATAAACACCACTTAATGAGCATGAAATGTAGGATATAAGTGGAAATGTGGCAGATGAAATAAGAGGTAGCATGATATCTAATATTAAAACTATATTCCCATCCTTCTTATGGTAAATGTTTAATATCCTACTTTCATCGTCATGTATAATAGCTGTTATTGTTCATTCTGGTAAAGTAAAATCTTTCAATTTTAGTGGACAAATAGCTTTTACAAGGATTCCATTCGGATGTAAACGTTTAAAAATTCCAGGTCTGAAATGATGGGAACTCCTGTCAACGGGGAGAAAATAAGACGTAAAAATTTTTGACTTTTCAGGCCTTTACTTGCATTTCTGGTAAGGTCAATTATTTACTGTTTATGAAGAAATCACATCTAGGCAGTATTCATTTGGATATAGTTCTAGACATACATACTGTATATAGGCTGTGGGCAGGGTGTATGCCCTAGGCGGGAATCTTTTTGTTATGAAATGGAAGGAAATTTGAGGATTGGTGCGAATGAGTTCTTTTTGTTTTTGGGGTCCTGGGGGTAGAGGTATTTAATATTTTTAACAGGATAATTGAGCTTTCTGATTGTGTTATCATAGATTTTCGGGAAGGATTTTAATGTTTATGCTTTACTGATTTTATGAAGAATGTAATAATGAAATGTATATACATGTGATATCTTTCTACATCTTGGTAAGTGGGTTTACCCTGAATATCAAAAATGCATGTCCCTCATCTCCACTGGTTCTTCTTGGAAATCAATCAAATCATAAAATCTATACTAACAAGTTTCCTAAGTTTTTGGATAGTTTCTCTCAATATTTTGAAATGTAATGTATCATTTACTTTATATTAATATATATATACAGTGGGAAAAAAAAGAAAGAAGTGCAAAGTTTGGGGAAGAATGAAATCTATACAAGTTGACAGTTAAGCCTTCAGCAACTGAAACCATTAAATTATTTACTAACATGTTTGTGCTGTTGTTGTTTTCTCTCTCAAGGTAATTGTAATCATTGTTTATGATCTGCCAAAACTGAAGAAAGGAATGAATTGAACAGTTTGCTCCTTGGAATACCTTTATATGTTACTTCTTCTGGAACTTCATATATGGGTCATCTATGGCAGCTAGTTTTTGTCAATATACAGTAAGTAGGTCATGTGACCTACATTTGTTTTTAGTTTTTAGCGCTACCATTATCAGGGTGATGGTTGGTCCGTACAATCCTTATTATTCCAGTTTTCTCTGAGGGATCTGCCTCGAATTTCATATGTACCGGGTAAGGTTGCCTGTTGGTGCACCAATCTGGATCTCAGGGGTTTTTGTATCCAAGGTCTGTAACAATACTCTACACCCCTGGGAATATCTCATAGCAAAACTGGAGACAACAGAAAAGCAGGTAATGTTTGACGGCTTTGCGTATACATCAAAGAGCAGTTAACGGTACACTTTGGCGCGGTCTGGTGTGGCTTTGAAGTACGGCAATCGCTCTTTCTGTAGTGGCTTTGAAGTACGTGCATCGCTCTTCTGTAGTCTTCAAAGAAAGTTTTGTAGCCTTGATTGGTTCAGAATTTGGTTTCCCACTGAGCTGTCTTCAGTTTAACTATGAAATAGTCAAGGGGTTGTAAGAGATCGTAAGTGATCAAAACCCCTGGAGTATCAGGGATGTGCCACCAACAGGCACCTACGGTACATATGAAAATTTCGAGGCAGATCCTCAGAGAAACTGTGATAATAAGGGATTGGTTTTACGGACCAACCATATCACCTGAATATGTAGGGGCTAAAAAACTAAAACAAAATTGGTAGGGGTCAGCAGGTGACCTTACTTACTGTATATGAACAGAAACTAGCTCGGCATAGGATGACCCATTATGGAGTTCCAGGGAAGGGAAGTACATATAAAGGGTTATTCCAAGGGGAGAAAACTGTTTCATTTCATCTTTCTTCAGTTTGGAGGAGGTATACACAATTTACAATTACCTTGGAGAGGAGGGAAAACAACAACAGACAAACAAGGTGTAGAAGTTTAAATAATTTAATGGTTTCAGTTGGTGAAGGTTAACTGTCAATTTGTATAGATTTCAATTCTCCGCAACTTGCACTTCTTTCTTCCCAGCCTGTATATTATAGTATAATATTAAAGTAAATGATAACATACATTCAAATATTGAAGAGAAGGAGGGAGTAGATTTATGATTGATTGATTCAAGAAGAACGCAGTGGAGATGATAAAGCATTTTGGGTTTCAAGTAAACACTACAAGAATGTAGAAAGATTCCATGTATATACATTTCATAATAGCATTCTTCATAAAATCAGTAAACCGCATATAACATTAAAATCCTTCCGAAATCTATGATATACACAATCAGTTAAAGCTGCAGATTATCCTGTTAAAATATAAATAACTCTACCGTCCAGACAAAAACAAAAAGGACTTCAATTCGGCAATCCTGCAAATTCCTTCCATTCATAACACTTAAGGAATTCCGCCTAGGGGCATTCACCCTGCAACCGCTATATACAGTATGATGTAGAAACTAATATTCAAATGAATACTGCTAGGATGCTGATTTCTTATAACTAGTAATAATGACCTACCTAGAAATTGCAAGTAGGAGGGCCTGAAAATCAATTTTTTAACGTTCTTATTTTCTCCCGTTGACAGGAGTTTCCCATCATTTCAAGACTGGAATTTTAAACGTTACGCATCGAATGGATCCCTTGTAAAGCTATTGTCCCACTAAATTGAAAGATTTACTTACGCAAGAATGAACAAGTAACAGCTATTATAATGACGATGAAAGTAGATATAACAATTTACACTAAGAAGATAAGAGGTAATATAGGGTTTTTATATTTTAATGATAATCATGTAGCCGCTTCTTTCATTTTGCTCTGCCACATTTTTCACTTTATATCTACAATTCATGCTCATTAAGTGTTTATTTATTTTATTGTTTTGTGGTCTTCTTCTTCCTTCTTTTTCTTCATCGGCCGCCCATGGGGCTTTGTCCTACTTTGGACGCCAGGGCCTTTATTTTTCGCGCTCGGCTTCTCACACATACTCTCACGGAAACTCACTTTACTTCTCGGCCTCCCTATAAGAGAGATTACAATTAATAAATAGTTTGGGTGAGAAAAATCAATGGAATCAATAACAATTTTCGTAAACCAAAGAATATTTTTGTTCATAGCTATGATTAATGATTATGTATATCATGTTAAGACAACAAAAATTGGTAATATCATGTTAGACAATATAATTGTATATTCATGTTTAATACCGCACGCTCAATATTTTTCGTGCTGGAGAATTTTTTGGTTTAAAGTTATATGGTTGGGAAGCTGAAAGAAGAAAAATGCAAAATAATTTAATTTGTTGCCATGTTAATACAGTACAATTTTTAATTGGTAAATTCACTGAAAAATGATGAGTAAAATTGGACTTGCGGCAATTAATATAAAAACTGTTCAGGTGTTTGTAGTCTTCCTAGATTTTTTCGTTTTAATATGATATTTCGCCGCTTCTAAAGTCTATATTTGTCTTTTAAAAGCTTGTCTTATTTCATTGTAAATGCTATGAAAAATTTTTCAAAACTTTATTTTAACTCACCCTCGTGACTTCATATTGGGACTGGGGGGACATGCAATTAGCTGTGGGCATCCATTTTAGCAATAACAATATTTCAGAGGAACATCGTTTGAGGGCTATTTGGAAAAAGGAAATTCCATTTTACATTAACAAGAATCAAGGTCCACAAATCCAGGGATATAGGGCTCAAATTGAATTATTTATATGTCAGGGATGATAAGGTTTCTATCATCATAATGCAATATTTTATGTGAATATGACTTTGTTATTTTCCAACCTTCATTTTTAATAAAAAATTTTAATCCATACTTTAATATCTAATTGTAGGATTTAATACGCAGTAAGTGGTTTTTATAATCATCTAAAAAGAAGGAGTTGTGTTTTTCTGACCTATCCTTCTCTCCTAATTCATTATATTTAGGCTCCAGTTGACTTGCAGTGTCCACACCATGGGCGTAAAATTCAACAGTGGCATCTTTTGTCATCAGTAACTATCTCATCAAATTTTTAGCAACCAACGCTGAAAATAAATTATAATCAAGAATTGTTTTCTACGGCAGCAATGAAAACAAAAACTGATTAAATCTTTTTGCTGAACATGGGATTTTTTTTTTTTATTACTTTTAACTATTTTAATTCCCATTTCAATACGAGTTTTCACCAGTGGTCCATTTCTGAAGGGTAATTAAAGGAGTGGATAGGATCTGTAATAATCATTTCAGGAAAGGATTTGATTACACTAAGGATGAATAATATTTTGTCAAATGTATAAAATTAAAATTATAAAAAAAACATACCTTCCACTGGGACCACTGTTTGTCAGCTGGGACTGCTTCTGATTTCAATAAAGGTTCAAGTTTGTCATCTAAGAAATTCGTTGCAAAATTGGCTTCTCAATGTATAACATTCTGCATTTAAAAACATACATCTGAATTTTACTACATATATGAAAATGAACAGAGCTTTTTCTCACTGCTTTGAAAATGGAGCACATGGCTTTGAATTGGGAAAATGTGGCAACAAACCAAGATTTGGGAAAGATTATAAAATATGTAAAGCAAACAAATACGATTTTAATATTTCGCAGTGGTGAAGAAAAGGCCTGACTGACAAGCATAAAATTTGGTGATGTTCAGATGAATTTCATATCTTATTTTGTTTTATAACTCCAGTAACAAAATTGCATCAACACAAATACGGCAAAAGAAAAAATAAGGAAGCATTCTTTTCTTAGAAATAACTTATTCGCTGTGTATCTCATGAAAAGTTATTTTGCAAAAGGTCAGCAAGTTTGAGAAACAGTAATATAATTAAACTTACGAGAATTTTTGCTGTCTAGGACATACTTTTCTGTCGCGACTGTCTCGTGCGTTGACTTGTACACCCTCCAATCGCCATGCTCATTTGAAATTCGCTTCATTCGGGTTCAAATTCCAAAAGTGTTGGCTTACAGCAAAGTATACCTCCTTACGCGAATCCTGGGATCTTCTTTCCCACCTTCATCAACTCTGAAAAGGGATTTTTTTTTTATTATATTAAATGTATTTCAGAAGAATTCTAATAAAAACAAAAACCTTTATTTTTTAATTTTGGGCACATAGCTCATTTATGCAGCAGAATAGCTGGCATTAGAGGTCAATTTCATGGCGCTCGGATTGTTCACTAATTATCGCATTTTCACTTAATTCTTTGAAGAATAATATATTCGAGAAAGGATATTATTGATAGTTAAAAAAATATAGGAAATTAGTGAACCATGATGCTAACTTTCCAAGAATATGCTCTGTATAAGGAAAACACAAAAATTAACCTGCACAAATTCAAGAGCATCACTGCAAAATTATTGGCATTCAGTGGGTTTTAAACAAGTAATAATAAGGGTTTGTAATAAAGGTACAAATCGCAATGTGTAACACTATTGAATTATTGGTGCCATAGGGGATTTTTCAAGGTATGGTTCAGTGTAGGGAAGAAAACATTCACTTAAGTTACCTGTTTCTCCAGTAAGGTTGGTTCCTTTAAACATTGCTTTACGTAGTCGACATCAAGGTAAGCAACAACGAGAGGCTTCTTGTGAAAGATGCCAGCATTGCCTGGTACGGTGGCCGCAAAGACCGGGAGTTCTGTGAACAAATAATGAAATAATTCAAAACTTTTGGTAGTAATCCTTATTTAGGAAATGAGTGTACACAGGGGCTCACTCTGCCGATCGCCATAGGGCGAATTTGGGAATGCCATTTGGGCGATTTAAACAGCGATTGGGGACGAAAGAGAGAATTTTTTTTCAGAATGCCAATAATATCCTTTTATATGGTAATCTGACGTACTGTAGCTAGCAGTACGTCAGATTACATTGGATCGGAAGCAGCGTCTTCTGGGTGTTATGTTTAATTTTAGTTTCATAAACGCTTGACATATTTTTTCTAACATTCTCAGACGTGTGGATTTAAAAAAAAAATCAACACTTTATTCATTAAGATTTAGAAAATTTGAAAGATTTCCATAATCAGTTTTTCCTCCAAAGATGAATTTTATTTTAATTGACACAGTTGTTGCAAAAATTGGACAAGCAGCAATATGATAGAGTGATTGTAATATAAAGGCAAACAATGAAATTCCATTGTAGCACTTTTGAAACTTACACATTGTGGCAATAAAGTTCTGAGGTCAATCTGTTGTCAACCTTCTTATCAAAACTTGGTAACAGGATCTTCAAATTTGTTGTTCAAATGTTTAAGGTTGGAACAAGACAACTTCACTGTAAATATAAAGTCAAGATATTTTATGCGTTAATTTTAATAATGTAAATATCTGTACAACAAAATAAGACTGGAAAATACACTCAATAAGCAAATGTCTGCTCTTTCATAGATGTCAAACAACTCATACGAATATTTTTTGAGAAGTCATTGATGTAGATCAGCAAGGAGATGTCCCCTTCAGATCAATACTCCATACCAGTCTAGGGGAGAATAATTCATTCAAAAGTGCTCTATAAAGCTGTTCAATACTTGACAACTAGACAACTAGTGTGAAACTTTTATTGTATCTATCAATTATAAAGTATTTGTTTAACTGAATTTCCAAACTTAAGATTTAAATAATTAATGCAAGACCTAATCCCTGCCCTTCTCCATATCTATTAACATTTATCACTGCAAAACCATTAAAAACACATTTTCTTCGTTTTAAGGTCTCTTTTGGGACCACTGGGTAACACTAAAACAGTTTGGAAATTTTTGGGAAATCCCCAGTAAATGTTTGTTAGGGTAATGCTTACTCAGAAATCCAAGGGTTTATCCATAAACAGCTTTGATCACTTGTGTAACCAAATCGGAACATTTTTCAAATTCAGTAACATCAGCAGCTTTCTTGAATGCACTTTAATCTGAGGTGTTTTGAAGTAACTGAAAATCGAATGGGTTTTAGGATAAATACTTGCTTCTATTGAAACTAATTTTTATTACTAAGTAGCAATAAATGTGTATTAATTTGTAGATACCATTATTCCTCTAAAGTTAACATGTATGTTCAGAAAAACGCACCATCTCTTTCTTTAGATGTAATCTGAGTCTGGGAAATTGGTCATGTTATAAGAAACAGATACAACTTCAATAAAGATACTAATATTACGCTATACATTTTTATGACTTTTATCACTCATAATATTCTAAGGCAAAATCCTTCTTAATGCAATCCTTTAACCCTCCACTTTGTCGGAAGCCAAATCTGATTTGATATTAATGTTCCTTTAATATAAATTATCGGATCCTGAATCTGTTAAATTAATCTGTATATACCATTATCAAATCATTTCTTACCAACTAGGGCATATTCTTTTTTGGCCAAGGTATTTTTTCCTGGCTGCACCCCCCCCCCCCCGCCCCCACGCCCCTCAACATCTAACAGTTCAGTGGGCAAGAAGGTCCAGCCTTCTTTCCCTTAAACTTTGGGAGGGGATGCCCAGCTTATGATAAATAAACAAACGTCAAAAAAATTTGGTTTCATTCGGGGAATTGCAATTATCATAGTTATTCTTTATGAAATATACCCTCTTTATTTTCTTTTTTCGGAAATAATATTGGATGGAGTCATTATATTTGAATACTTTATTCTAAAAGTAATGATTTCACATCAGGGTGCGTGGGTTATTAAATGGCAAATTACTTATACTTCAATGATTTTTTTATGAATTTCATCTCGAGTCATTTTTATACACAAATTTGAAGGACTTTCATTCAAGCATATTTGTAACTAATTTAACCCATATATTATAATTATGAACTTTAGTAGCAATTTTTTTCACCTTTAAAACTGGATTGAATGTGACAAATAAACATTCATTGTTTGGTCGATTTAGACCAGGTATAAAAAAAAAAAAAAACAGAAAAAATTCTGGTAATTATATTTGTTTATTCTATTAAGAATTGCCATTACTTCATCTCTGCCTCCTTCGTAGTCCTTTGGAGAACTCTCTCCACGGAAGATTTTTCAAGGTAGGGTAACCACTAACACCGTACTTGCCAGCACACCGGCGGTATTTTTCAGTTACAGTCCACCTGTAACAGAGATGTTAGAAGTATAAAATATGGTATTTTTTTTTTATATAATTTGTTCTTATCATTTCTTGTATCATTCCATTTTTTAATACTTTCTGGTTTTTTTTTTTGACAATTCATTGGGATGACCCAATTCAAGGATCAATAATTATGAAACTCATCTTTTATTAATGCTATGGTGTTTGCACTGGTACGCTATTACAGTAAACCCGTTGAGGAATACAGGTATTTGACTGATCCGAGGTTGGTCACGATTGGCGCTAGATGATATTTTTTTATTAGCAATGATTTTCAGCCATTTAAAATTTTTTTAGAAGGTGTAACTGGTTTTAGGGGTGGGGATGATAGCAAATATGCAAGATTTAAAACATATTATATTTAATACATAAATATGGGCTTTTGAAAATGTTTTAATGGTTGAAACACCTTTTCGATGAATACATGGTTAATATACTTTGTTAGATGAACGGGAATATATATCTGTTAAGGAATAGGGGTATTCGCGGAAATATATATAAGCTGTTCAAGCTATCCGGGGTTTTGTTATATGAAACATATAGGGACATGGTCAGGAGCCATGGATGCAGTTCGACGAATGGTTGGAGTACTCAAGGAATGTGGGTTCGAGTTAGCAGGAGTTATATCAGTAGTATATATATAGTCTGGCGCATGGACGCTGCTGGCAATTATTTTATTAAGCCTTACCTTTTCAGCACTTCCAGTACTTTGATTAGATAATGAACCACATGGCTGTTTCCCATAGTGTTTGGAAATTGGACAGAAATTATCCCCCTCCCACCGCACAACTATTAATTGGACACACAAACCCGATTGGGGGAATTATGCAAAAAGTTCAATCAGTTTAATGTTGCATGTTTTGTTAAAGTAAAGAAAGAGTATTATTTGTGTAATTTTTGTATTTTAATGGAAGTAATGGTATGCTGGAATAAAAGTATATTTACTGGTTATCTTTCACTGTATACCCTGTTTCATGTTAAATTGCTTTACAGATTTTTATGGTTTTCTTTTTCATATGACTTTACAGCACATTTAATTGCTTGATGTAAACATTAAATGTATAAAGTAAAAACCCCTTTTATTTTGAATTATTGATAGTGACAAGACGAGTAGATTCAATCTATTGTCTCTGACATGCCCCAATTCTTTCATCGGCTGGGTACACATTTTAGAGACGGTCATCGCAACACAAGTTTCCCCGCGTTCTCCTTACCTTTTGGCGAGTGGCCATAACTGGTATATCATCATTCTTCAGCGTTGTGGCATGCTTTTCTCATGTGAGGGGCTAAATTTTTACAAATGGCCACACCTGAACACAAGAAACATAACATGCATTATTCATCATTAAAAAATAGCAAATTGTACTTGGGTGGTACTTGTCATTTTGAAATAGTCATTCTGGGGCTTTGTTATCACTTACAAATATCAAGGTCTGGGAGACGAAGTAATGTTCGCCATGGTAAATTCCTGGTAGTTAGGTGTTGGGCATAACGGTAAAAAATATATTCAATAATTCCATTTTTAAATACTAATCAAATGCCAGATCACTTGAGGTGGGGATACTAAACTGGGAACATGCCTGGCTTTGGGGAATGGGGGGCCAGCCGCCTGTGGCTTTTGAATTTTGGGAACCAGATTTGGGGAAAAATTATGAAATATGAAATAAAGCCTAACAAAATAATAGTTTTTTTTTCCAATGTAGGTTATTTGTTCTTTTCTGAAGCCAAATTCACAAATATTTAATGTCTTAACCAAAAAATTCATGAATGCAATTATTTTTGGGATAGTTTTCAAGAAATTTTGGATTTTGGGGGAAATTTAAGGCTTGAATTGGAAAATATTGGGAGAGGTTTGCCATGGGGAATGGGGGCTGAATTTTGGGCCGTTAATAATGTTTAAAGCCCTTGCATAAAGCCAAAGGAGCACTGATGACCTGGACCTGCTTTTTTTTTTTTTTACATTATAGGCCATCCCCCACCACTAAGACTTTTAGACCACCTCCATGGATTTTAATTTAAGTTATGCAACAACATTTCTGGTCAAAAACAACCGAAACAGTTAATGAGTCTGTTGGCTGATAAGTCCAAAGGCCCTACTGCTAAGCGAACCAGATCCTCGTAACCAGTTTCAGTTCTCGCCATCACACCTGTAATCGGTAGCTATGCACCAAGCAAACTTTTATGTCAATAGGGTCATTTTTTCTGGCTAAGAGCACTACCATGGCGATTTTCACAAAAGGTTTAATCTAAAAATTTGCGTGATATCATGCATTACAAGTATGGCATGCTATGGGCAAGAATGGATACACAGTCAATGAAGGGGCCATACTCTGGCAAAGGGGTAAAATCACATTGGGCTTTGGGCAGGAGGGTATAGATGCAAATATGTCATCGGGGCTGGGAATACCACAGGTCACCGGTCTTATCACTATCATACAAGGTGGGGGTGGCTCGGGTGGGGATTTACTGTCATGTGTGTTTATGTACAGGTATGTTTTGGCGCTATTTGATCTCTTTTTCGTATGCATGTAACAGTTTAGGAAGCAATAAAGTTGAATTGGATTGAATTAAACTTGACTGTCCTTATACAGTCAGCGTTGCAATATTAATATCAACGGAAGCAGACGATTTATAAAACAAAATTAATACCCAACTCAAGGCCACTCAAGTGAAGTCCCCACTGAATCCATTTAAATAAAAAAAGAAAAATGCCATTCAATGAAAATACATAGAATCTATCTCCATTAATATGTTTAGCAGCAACATCATTGTCACACAATATAATTTGAGGCAGGAAAAGAAGAAAAAAACTTAATTCTAACCCCCCCCTTTCATTTCCTCTGTGGAAGCAGGAAATTACCTATAGGTCTTTGGCCCTACACAGACTACATAGACATCGCAACATTAAGTTTGACACATGAATATATTCTGAGACATATATTGGTATTATTTACGAAATGTTATTAGCGGAACATGTTTATCTGTAGGCCAGTTACGTTTCAGAATAAGTCTGCCAAGATAATCGGCGATTAAGGAAGCCTATTTCTGCTAACTGTACCATGGAGCAATAAAACTCGCTAAACTTTAAAATCAAGTTTTCTTAATTTTCAGTTTCAAAGTTAGTGTCATCGAAAACAAGCACATCACTCGCATAGGCGCGAGCCGATGCCCACACCAAAAGTCCGTGCGAATTTCAACATTTCGACTATCTCCTTCTCGTGTTATACTGTGTGTCTCTTCCGATGCCGGTAAACACAACGTGGACGGAGTTCGGTGGCGGGTGGCGAAACGTGATTGGTCCACATGTACGTTTTAGTCAACGGGAATCCCGACAATGACGGCGGAATTAACGGAAGCCTACAGGGAGCACCTTTTTTCATCACAGGACGAGGCTATTATCCGGACCAAAGGGTTACATATGGTAGCAATAGGCCTACAAGAAAAAAAATGGGAAGAGAATTAACTTTATAAAGAAACTTCAACGTGGACTAGGCGAAAATTTTCAAGGTTTTTTTTAATGGTTGGGGGAATGGGTAAAACGGAAATTGGGGAATTAATTTTATAGGGGTCATAAAAGTTATTAATTTACTTAATATTACACTTACGCATCACTTCCTAAAATTTAATTTTAAATTAAAAACGTTTCCAGCTTCGTCCAAATATACCGCGCGTCAGTTGATTCTTCGCTGTTAACATAGTTTAGCGCAGGGAATCCTGCATTTTGGTCGGTATTATAACATCCACGTCATTATGTACATTTTGCGTATATTATTTAATTATTGTTTTTAAGAAACTTTTTTGATTTTTTTGTTTTCGCAATCTAGTGGTACCTTAACTTAATACTCGTTTTTGTTGGTATAATTTTGACAAAAACAAATCTAATAGTTATTTTAAGCAAATATAATTGGAAATTTAAAATCTGCGATAAACTAAAAAGTGCTACATACATGTAAATAAAATATTTTTGACGTTAAGATTTTGTCTGCATATTCCAGTGTAATGGGAATGTATAATGCACAATGTAATAATGACCCAAAATGAAAATATGATCATTTTATACGATAGGTCACTAGCTATAGTTGCAGGGCCCGATGAATAGACTTTTAGGTGAGCTAAAGTTTTCCCGCTTTTCCCATACAAAACTGTATGAGTCCTCCGGTGGTACTATGTATTTGGCACGATCCTACATCATGATGGACGCAGTACCGCAATTATAACTTGATTACCATACATATTGATGTGAGCTAATATTAAACATAAATAAGAGAAATATATAGATAAATTAATAAAGAAAGAGGAGAACACATGTATATAATCCTATATAAAACGTTACAGAAACTAATCTGTCCAACCTTATGGTTGTTTTGACTCTTCGTACTTAATTTTGTGTACACTTGATCTCAGGGGTCTGATAGGTTGCAGTTTATATAAATGTTGGACGCACCAGAGTGTCCATTTATTATTCATGTACATAAACTGCAACTAATTCTCAGACCCTGTTGCACTAGATATGCATAAGCGTGTAATATATGATAAAATAACAATACCTGTACTTGAGCAGAACTAATTTATATTTCAGGTGTAATTAAATTCATTCGCAATAACTGCGTTAGCCATATATCCTACTCGGCTAGCAAATAGAAAACCTACACACATCAGCGGGTATCGATTGTTTATCAATGTACATTGAGGCAGTAAAAACATTTGTCAAATATTTCAGTTTATTTTTTAGATATAACAACGGACTAGATTCCCATGATCATCCATGAGCAAAGTAACATTACTACAGGGTTAATAATGAACATTGACTTTCATTGGCACTGCTATTTTCTGATATAATGATAGACTTGCAGTGCTTGTGGTGGATTCTGGATAGCTTGGTGGTAAGAATTTAGCGGGCCCTACTGAATTTGTCAAAAATTATTACTTTAGAGCCTTTAGACTTATAGATACAAAAATACATTTGGGTATTTATAGGCAGGTACCAGTTACTAAGCAGCCGCAGCAACTCATAAGGGCAAAAAAGTCTGTTAAGGGTTAAATTGAAAAAAAAAAAAAAAATGAAAATAGGGTCGGTCGGTCGTGAGGGGGATTTGAAAAAAGAATTTAGTGTTCTTTCACTCTAAATGATGGCCGGAACGGGGTCCCGACTTTTTTAATTATTTTTTTTTTTCGTAGAAAGTTTGAAAAGAAAATTTAAGCGTCGGGGGTAAAAAAAATTAGGGTCGGTCGGTTAACCCTAACCAGACATAATTTTTTTTTGCCTAAGCATAATACTCTTCTGCCATTAGTTTTGGCAAACATTCATATAAGAATGATACATGTAGGAGTCAAACAAAGGAGGTGCAGGAAATGCCATCTCGCGCTAACGGAATATTTTCGCTCTGAAATTACCCTATTCAAGCGGTAATCGTTTGTATAAGTTAACCCTAAGCAGTTACATCATGTTCTAGAAAAGGACGGTACTTAATTAATTTTTAAGACATTTATAAAAAATGTTTATTTCAGTAAATAGTCTTTAAATGATCAATTAAAATATTTGATTATAAATTCTGTAATGTATGAAAAAAAAACTTTAAAGATGCTCCGCTACCGACAGAGTATAAATGATATTACTTCATTTGGGACAATTAATTGTGTTTAATCGGTGTATATTGCAAACAACCCGTACAAACACAAACACCACGAAAGAAGACAGATCAGATCGCACGCGAGATTAGTTAATTTTTTGGACGTGGTGAGATTTGTGGGCGAGGGGGGTGAGTGGTTGGTATTGGTAGGTGTGATGGTTGTGTGTGGTATGCCTATTAAAATCAAAAAATAATATGAAATAATTTATTTCGCCTTTGGTGCATTGTGCAATGCAGTAAACTTTAATTCCATATAGGATATTAAGTGCCAGCGAATTTTTTCGGGATGCCAATTAATTATTTTTCATATTTTTTACTTTAATTAAAATTAGAAAGCTCAAACTTTTTAACGGTGGTAATGGTGTTAAGTAAGTACTTTGTACTGAAGAAAATACTAAATCGTACTCCTCCTGTTTTTTGAATATAGTGAAGAAATACGCATTTGTCAGCGGTTGGAGCTTATCTTTAAAGATCATGCACACCGCCGACAAATGGTAATTCATTTCTTCTATCAAAAACAGGAGGCAGACGGGAATTGGGGATCTTTTTCTCCAGGTTAAATATAAAAGGTTACTTTTTACTTTACCACCATTACCACCTTGAAAACGTTTGGAGCATCTAATTTTACTTCCAAGGATAAGGAAATATGAAACAATTCCTGTGGCACTATATGAATGAAGTTCCCAACTGGGGCGGCAAATGGCACCAAAAGCAAAATAAAATATTTTTATAATTATTTTTGGTGGGTTAATTAGGGCAAATATTTAGGTACACGATTAAAAACCAATTATGTTCAAATGAATAAGTATCATTGATGGGTCAAGTAGGCGATGTTAACAGTCTCACACTAATAGGTAGACGTCAACACGTGTGAGTTATCTTTAACTTTTTTAACTTTCTACATAATATTGAGGTCCATACACCTATTTTATGCTTAGTAAATGTACAATATTGTTTGTCAAATGAAAGAATTTTTTTATGGAAATTTAGTGAGTTCAATAACAGCAACCACTACAAATATGTGGGAATTCTTCGGTAAGCACACAATCATTGGTTTTTGGAGAAAAAAAAGACAAGGATGTTACACTGGAGCAAGGCTGTCACCAAAGCAGCGTTAATCATCCTGCCATCGATTACAGCTTTCCGGCTTATGACTAATAATCCATTTTTATGGGAAGCAGATGGCTACTCCTTGCTTACTATAATTGTTTTTGCTTAGAATAAGATAATATAGGTTGCGATTTCTTGACTGGACTTGAATATGACAAACTATCCTCCTTATTTTTCATTGTATACCAGAAATTTACATGAAAGTAAAAAACGCAAAAGAAAAAAAAAGAAAAAGATCAAGTAGAAGAATAATGTTTTGAATGCCGTTTATCAGATTCTATTAATACAGATGAAACATTAAAACTGTGAACTTACTTATTTTAGCGGTAATTTCTTTTCGGCGGTGCCTTCCGATACACTTAATGTCCATTTATGCAGCGCGAAGTTTGTGCGGTGCAATTGTGAAAGTAGTCAAGCTTCCTGTTTATATAGATAATGTTCGCGGTTGAAAAAAAAACAAATGCTATTTTTACAAAGGTTATATTTACATTCCACTTGACCCCAGGTGGTGATTATATTACGGAAACGTAAAAAAAAAAAAAAAAAAAAAAAAAAAAAAAAAAAAAAAAAAAAAAAAATTTTTTTAAAAAAAAAAAAAATATGGACTCTACTGTGTTGGGGTTTAAAATGTCTTTTTTGGTCGACTAACTTAAAGTTGTATTTCTGGTAATTTTCACTGTAACGGAGATGTTGTTTTATGTACTTGATGATTTAGCTCCCCAAAAGCATATGTCGGCCTATAGAAGAGCCGAAATCTAGGGATAATATTTTCCTGGTTTTGAATAAAGCACCTTCAATCACGGCCATGTTTCAGTACCTTCGTTTAACGTTTTCCTTCTGACTAATATGAGCAAATTCGTGCTGGTTCATGTCCACAAAAGCGATAATTTGAACATCTCATTCACACATTGCCGTAATTCAATATTGTGTGTATCAAAATTCGTAATGTTTTAGCATTATTTCTTAGTAACATCCAGTCTGCTGAGGGTCGACCACGGTGTTTTGTTTACGAAAAATTGTTGACATTTCTCTTGGTTTCAAAACTCTTCGTATTACTTCGAGATTGTCGCCGACGATGTTCGGAAAAGTTCGGAATGGATTCGGGATCTTTTCGGAGCCTATTTTTTACGTGTACACGTTAAAAAGATTTTTTTACTTTTGTAATTAAAATACTCCCATTGCTGCAAGCTTTATAAAAGTGGTAAAATTAGAAAGTTTAAACCTGCGACAGACCGTAGAAAAAATGTTGTATTCACCTATACAGTTTTTACTATAGACAAAAAGAGCGAAAGTTGATAGACCATACAACTTATAAGTCGAATTGACACATTTAACTAAACATATCGTCATGTAAATGTGGACATGTTTAGATAATATCACAAGTTGTCGTAATTATTAGGTCGTTAACAAGAGATGTCGAGATGCAGAAAGTCATACAGCAATATATCGTTGTATTTTCAGTCGTAGCTTAATAATAAAGATTTATTTCTTTTTGGAATATTTTTAACAAAAATTGTAGCTCTGTTGACAATGAAAATTTTTAATTGTTAGGAAACATTGAAGTATATAAAACCGGCTGTCTTGTTCAAATTCTCTCAAAATCTAGCCATGCTATCGGAAAAATCGGCTTCTTATTTCTGCAGAAACCTCGCTTTGTAACGCGACACCTACCTTTATCGATTATAAGATTGGAGTATCGAGGATGCACACAAGGGGATGAGGGGGTAGATGGATGGGAATCACTTGGTATTAAAATACTAAAGACACACTTACGACGGCTAAGACAACTCGTCGTACTCAGCCAATGATATCTGTAAATCTGAACTGAAAAGAGAATGGTTTTAAATTCACCTGGAAATTACCTAATATTTAGGTCCAATTTCATACGAAGAAACTTTCAAGTCAAGTTGACGCAAAATTGACTTTTGTTTGTTTCTTTCAGGTATAAATTTGACTTGAACAGTTTCAACTGAAGTTAAGCTGAAAATAATTTTGGCGTTTGTAACACACAGTGACTAGTAGGAGATATGTTAACATTACAGCATTGTCAATAGTTTTGGTGTTTTGAGTTTGCTGACTTGGGCTTGACACTGAGCTGTGAACAAAGACCCCATGACACTAAAGAGGACTAACTATATGGTTATTGTTCCAGAGGCTTCACCGTATGTTAATTTACGCAACTAGTCTTTGAGAAGAACAGAAGAGAGGCATGGCTATTTTTTATAAATCACAACATATTAGGAGAGAAATTAGAGATAGATATCTGTTATCTGTATTACACGTACCCGATCAGACCAACAACACTAATGAGCTTAATTACAGAGGCGAATGTGGCGTACGTGGGTTTGTTCAATCCATTTTTACCTTATGAGACGCCTATGCAAAGCTTAGTGTCATGGACAAAGGAAGGGCCGTTGCATCTTATGGGGTTTACAAACTTGGCTTTTATAGCGTCCATGGGAGATGATCTTGGATTTGATAGAAACAAGATTCCATAGTTTCAGATTCCATATACTGAGACGGGAGGAGGCATTGCCATCAATAGAACAAAGGGATGAACGTGATGTCTTTAAACAAATAAATTAACCTGAATCGTGACTACCAGTATGCATTTTTATTCCATCATTATTGAATAACATTCTAACATAGTTTCAGTCACGGACCGACGGCATCAAGCTTTAAAGTTTATAGCGCCATAACTGGGAGAAAATTTGAGATGCTAGTTATTTATTCAGCAGTCTGTTGAAAACCATAAGGTTTTAATTAAGTTATGAAAATCATTCTAAAGGCATGACAAACATGTATACTTGGTTATTGCAAATAATAACGCAATTTAGATACGCCTATGCAATGTAAGTGAGCAGTTTATCTTAGGTAAAACTGAAACATCAGAGAAGGTCAACTTATTGTTTATAATTTCACCCGTAAAAGATGTAAGGTGGAGGCTTTGGTAATTGGTTTAACTTCTTTAACTGCATAGACGTGCATGAGCAGACTATTCTTGCTTTGGGAAAACCTCGCTGTAAGTTGTATTCTAAAAGTTTAGTCTTTAGAACATAATATACTATCATGTAACTTGGGCACACCATGAAGCATTCAAGCCATGGATTAATACGGGTAGAGGGACATGAAAGGGATATTGTTAACTTTTTACTTCTAACAAATGTCAAAATTTATTTCATACCCTATAATAAAAACTAGTTACACCAATGACTTATAATCAATTTTCGGACTATTTGAATACACAAGATTACGTTTAAATGTACGATTCTATTGACTTTGCAATGGATTTTTTTTCTAAATTAATACGCACGTCGACGTCTCTATTGTGGACGTCCATGAATACGTCGGATTTTCGCGTTATTCTCGATATTTTTCTTCATAGCATGAAGAAAAAAATCTCCTAATCAGAATTGGATTTAGTATAAAAACAATTAAAATTAATAATGATAATTTGAAGACTAAATCGGAGGAAAATGTGTTAAAATTAACACTGATTAATGTATTCCGTTCGCTTTGGCTAAGTAGAAATTTTGTCCACCACCCAATTAATACACACTTCAGAGAGCCGTTACGCTTTCTCGTTCGTAATATTATATGTTAACATTTATACCGTCTTCAACCGGATTGACTTCTCCGTTCTGCACATTAGATTTTTATTTGAAGTGTCTTATCCGGAAACGTGAGCGGGATCGATAACGGATGTGATCCGCCATTAGATGCAAAATTCGATCAAAAAGGGTTCAGTATATCTTCCATACTTCGTATGTGATTAAGGGTTAAATGTTCATAAACCGAGTAGGACGACAATATAATAGTGGTGCTCCAAATTGGTCTGAAGGAATTAACAATGTAATTATCGTTTCCTATGTGGATTTATTAAAGACTCCACGATATCAAATAACGGATATGGTGATGGCGTTGGTGATGTCTGTGTAATTCACATAGGACTCCATTATAGGAGGTAGCGGTTAGGATGTGGTACTTTCTAAAAAGTACAATGACACAGACCGGAATCCTTGAGATATTGCGTCTGTTGCTCAATTGAAATCCAGGTCGCAGCGACACACCACTATAACAAATTCTAGGTCTCATCGCCATCTGCCATACAAATGTAGGTCAAGCATCATCTCCATTCAAATCTAAGTCACAGCGATACCCGCCATACAAATCTAAGGTAACAGCGTCAGCTGCCATACAAATCTAGGTCACAGCGTCACTAGCCCCACAATCTAGTCACAGCGACACTGCGCTATACAAATCTAGGTCACAGCGACACCTACTTTTAAATATAGGTCACAGCGACACCCGCCATATAAATCTAGTCACTGCGACACCACCATACAAATCTAGGACAGGCGTCAACCCACCATACAAATCTAGGTCACAGCGACACACGCCATACAAATCTAGGTAAGCAGCGTCAGCCCACGCATACAAATCTAGGTCACGAGCGTCACCCGCCATACAAATCTAGGTCACAGCAATACTCGCCATACAAATCTAGGTCAGCAGCAATACCCGCCATACAAATTTAGGTCACGGCGTCACAAGCCCTATAAATTTAGGTCACAGCGACTACTCGCTATACAAATCTAGGTCACAGCGTCACCCGCATTCAAATCTAGTAACAGCAAATGTCCGCCATACAAATCTAAGTAACAGGGTCAGCTGCCATAAAACTGCCCCCCCCCCCCAGGACGGAGGGCAAACATGGTGTTTTTTTTTACATCGCGACTGAAATGATTATTTTAAATGCATAATTGAAAGAAAAAGGGTCCCCCCCCGCCCCCCTTTTGCCCCCCCCCTCCCCCACCTTT